>CAUYRB010061471.1:0-18724 GCA_963574695.1 Propithecus perrieri | reverse complement strand
GGAATAATTTCTGCAGGATAGGCACCAGTTCTTCTTTGTAGGTGTGGTAAAATTCGGGTGTGAAACCATCTGGTCCGGGACTTTTCTTTTTTGGAATGTTTTTTATTGCTGTTTCAATTTCAGTACTTGATATTGGTCTGTTCAGGAATTCTATTTCTTCCTGCTTGAGCCTGGGGAAGCTGTATGTTTCTAAAAATTTGTCCATTTCCTCCACATTTTCCAGTTTTTGTGCATAAACATTTTTGTAGTATTCATAAATTATGTCTTGTATCTCCGTGGCATCAGTTGTAATTTCTCCTTTTTTTGTTCCTGATGGAGCTTATTAGAGATTTTTCTTTTCTGTTTTTCATTAGTTTAGCCAAAGGCGTGTCAATTTTGTTTATTTTTTCAAAGAACCAACTTTTTATTTTATTAATCTTCCGTATAGTTTTCCTGTTATCAATTTCATTTAGTTCGGATTTGATCTTATTAATTTCACTTGTTCTGCTGGGTTTGGGGTCAGTTTGTTCTTTTTCCAGCTCTTTGAGTCGATTCATCAGGCTGCCTATTTGTAATCTTTCTGACTTTTGGATTTAGGCATTTATGGAAATAAACTTTCCTCTCAGGACTGCTTTAGCTGTGTCCCAAAGATTTTGATAACTTGTGTCACCTTTGTCATTTAGTTCAAATAATCTTTTGATTTCCATCTTGATTTCCTCATTTATGAAGTAATTGTTCAGCAGAAGGTTGTTTAGTTTCCACGATTTCGTGTAGAAATGAGAGTTTCTGTTAGGGTTGATTTCTACTTTTATTCCACTGTGATCTGAGAAGATACATGGTATAATTTCTATTTTTTAAAATTTTTTGAGACATGCTTTGTGTCCTAGGTTATGGTCAATCTTAGAGAATGTCCCATGAGCTGATGAGAAGAGCGTATATTCGGTAGTTTTTGGGTAGAATGTCCTGTTAATGTCAGTCAGGCCTATTTGTTCTAGAGTTCTGTTTAAGTTCATTATTTCTTTCTTAATTTTCTGTTTGGAGAATCTGTCCTGTGCTGTCAGCGGGGTGTTGAAGTCTCCAGCTATTATGGTGTTGCTGTTTATCAATTTGTTTAGATCAAGTAGAGTTTGCTTTATGAATCTGGGTGCACCTAAGTTAGCTGCATACATATTTAGAATTGTTATGTCTTCTTGTTGAGCTGTATCCTTCACCATTATACAGTGACCCTCTTTGTCTTTGATTACTTCTGTTGATTTAAAAACTAAGTTATCTGAAATCAAAACCACCATGCCAGCCTTCTTTTGGCTTCCTTTTGCTTGAAATATTGATTTCCACCCCTTTACCTTGAGTCTAAATGCATCCTTGCAGATTAGATGTGTTTCCTGAAGACAGCAGATACTTGGCTCATATTTTTTTATCCGTTCAGCCAGCCTATGTCTCCTGAGTGGGGAGTTCAAGCCATTCACATTTATTGAGAGAACTGATAAGTGGGGAAAATTTCTGTTCATTCTGTTGGGTTGAACTTTGTTGCTTTGTTTTATCTCTTGAGCCATTGTGGTATCTGGCCTTTGATCTTTAGCTTTTGAGTGATTTTACATTTGTGTTTATTGTGCTGATCCGTGTGTAACTCTGTTTTGAGTACTTTTTGGAAGGCTGGTCTTGTCTTGGTGAATTCCCTCAGTCTTTGCTTATCTGAGAATGTCTTTATTTCTCCTTCATATATAAAACTTAATTTTTCAGGGTATGGGATTCTAGGCTGGGCATTATTCTGTTTCAGAAGAGTGAGAATGGGGCCCCAGTCTCTTCTTGCTTGTAAGGTTTCAGTTGAGAAGTCTGGCATTATTAGAATGAGTTTCCTTTGTATGTTACTTGTTTCTTTCACCTTATAGCTCATAGAAGGGCCTCTTTAGTGGATATTTTGGTCAGACTGATGACCTCATGTTGTGGTGTCTTCCTGTTTGCATTGAATCTCCCAGGGGTTCTTTGAACTTTTTGTACCTGGATATCTAGATTTTTAGCAAGGCCTGGGAAATTTTCCTCTATTATATCTTCAAATAGGTTATCCACCCCTTGCGTGTTTTCTTCTTCACCTTCAGGGATGTCCATAACTTTCACTTAGGTTTCTTCACATAATCCCACATTTCTTGTTGGCTTTTCTCTTTTCTCTTGTCTCTCTGCTCTATCTCTGTGACTGACTTATTTAATTGGAAGATGTTATCTTCAATCGCTGAGATTCTTTCTTCTGTTTGATCTACCCTGTTCTTGAGGCTTTCCATTGTGTTTTGTAGCTCCCTGAATAAATTCTTCATTTCAAGGAGTTTGGTTTGATTTTTCTTTAATATTTCAATTTCTTTAGTGAATTTTTCTTCCAAGTTCTGGATTTTTTTTGTGGTTTCTTTGTGTTTGTTATCCAATTTTTCTTGCATATCATTGAGTTTTCTTACAATCCATGTTCGAAATTCTTTGTCATTTTAGTGTTCTGAATTTGGTTAATGTCCATTGCTAGAGAGCTGGTGTTCCTCTTTGGGGGCATGTTTTCCATTTGATTATTCATACTTCCAGAGTTCTTTCACTGAGTCTTTCCCATCTGGATCAGCTGTTGCTTCTCCCCTTTCAGTTTTCATTTGGAAAGTAACACACCCTGTTTAGGCTCTGTTCCTGCAGATGCTGTAGGAACAAGGCAGATTGCAGCTGCTGCCTATCAGCCTGGATGTGTGCACTTCTATGGTTGCTTGATCTGCCGCTAGGGGGAGCTGCTAATATGTTGTTTAGGGTTCTTCTACCACAGTTGGGAGGTTGTTCCTGATGAGAGGGGTTAGTCGGGGAGCCTGTTTTGGCCTCTTGCTGGGATTTTTGCTCCCTGATCATGGACCTCACTGTTGGTAGCTGATCGGAGGCAGAAATCCAGGCCCAGAATTATGATCCTACTGGGTGACCTAAACTAATCTGATGAGCAAAGTCACTGGGCTGTCAACTATTGATCTGCTCCAAGGCCCTATGGATTCACGCTAGTTGCAGAGGGAAAGTGGCTTTTCTTGTCTCACTCTACCTCCAGGGGTGGAGCCTACCACTTTCAGTGGGAAAGATGCTGGCTAGGGGAAGGGGGTGATGCCCCAGTCCACCCAGCGTCCGAGTTCCTGTACATCCCGTAGGCGTTAACCTCCCACGACTGGGGAAGTGTTCAGAATTCCCCCATCAAAACGGGCCTGGCTGGTTGACCATAGGTTGTGTAAAGGCGGAGCTTGTCGCGAGAATCCCCGGGCTGGGGAAAGGGAGCTGCACGACACCATATCACACCACAGCGGCTGGGCTGTGGACCCCGAAAATGGCGACCACCTGCCTGCAGAGCGCTAGCACTGGGGGCGACTGTTCAGGAGTTGGCAGGTGCTCAATCGGGGAGCTGAGTCATCAGGATACTCCTTTGTCTCTTTTATGTCACTCTCCCACAATCTCACACATGTTCAGCAGGAACTCTTGCTGTTACTGACCCACCCTGAGCAGGCCTATTTGCCCACAGCGGTTTCCAGGTTAGAGTCCCCTACTTAGTGATCACCTCCGTTGATCTGGACCCGCTGGGTGCCAGAGGCAAGTTTCCTGTCTCCTAACTACCTCCAGCGATAGCTCAGACCGGTCCATCCCTCGCCTAGTGCAGTCCTGGCACAGAGCTCCAGGGAGTTCAAGATGCTTCCTGCTATTGTGTCCTTTCCATAGAGCCCCACGTCTCCTGCCACGATTTTGCACTGACTTTAGGCAGTGGGTGTGGAAGTCAGTGGGGAAGCAAGACGTTCTCCTGTGGGTCTGATCCCATTGCACTCACTGGCCAGGCGGGCCCAGCCGTCCCACGCTCTATTCTCTATTGTCTGTCTCACACTCTCCAGATTTCGCGATCCTATCTCCCATTCACCTTTTTTTCCTGTTTTGTGTGTCCCACGCCAAATCTCTGCTGATTCACAATGCTGTTCTTGTGGGAGAGCGATCCACTCATGTGAAGCAGACTGAGATCTATGCCTCTTTCTCTGGGAATAGTAATCCAGGAGGTTACCTTTACTCCACCATTTTTATCTCTCTATATATGGTTGAGTTTTGAGAATTTAAAAAAATATATTCTAGATATAAATCCTTTGTCAGATATGTGGTTTGCAAGTATTTCCTCCCAGTCTGTAGTTTGTCATTTCATCTTCGTAACAGGGTCTTGCACAGAACGAAAGTATTTTAATTTCTAGAAGTCCAATCAATTTATTGATTTTTTTCCTGTGGATGGATCATGCTTTGGTATCATGTCTAACAAGTATTCATTATGTCTTAGTTACTAAATACTTTCTCCTTTTCTTTCTTTCTTTCTTTCTTTCTTTCTTTCTTTCTTTCTTTCTTTCTTTCTTTCTCTCTCTTTCTTTCTTTCTTCTAAAAGTGTTATAATTTTATATTTTACATTTAAATCTATAATCCACTTTGAGTTAATATTTGTATAAAGTGGTAGACTTTAGGTTGAAGTTTTATTTATTTATCTCCAATGGCTGTCCAATATCCATTGCTGAGAAGACTCTACTTCCTCCATTGAATTACTTTTATAAAAATCAGTTGACTGTATTTGTGAGTTTATTTTTGGATTGTATGTTCTGTTCCATTTATCTATGCATCTGTTGCTACACCAGTACCACACAGTCTTGATTACTGTAGCTATATGATATCTTAAAATCAGGTAATATGATTCCTCCCATTTTATTCTTTTTCAAAAAGTTTTAGCTATTTTAGTTTCTTTATCTTTCCATATACATTTCAGGTAATCTTATCTAAATCTATAAAAAATTGCTGCTGGGATTTTGATAGGAATTGTGCTAAATCTATATGGCAATTTGGGGAAAGTTAACACCTTTACTATGTTTAGCTTTCAAATCTACGTGTCTTTTCATCTATGTAAACTACTTTGAATTTTTTCATTAGTATTTGGTAGTTTGCAAAATACAATTCCTGTACATGGTTTATTAGATTTATACCTACATATTTATTTTTTCAACTGATTGTAAATAGTATTGCATTTCAAATTTTGGTTTCCATATGTTCATATTTTGTAAATTATTTTTGATATTTTGTAAAATGATATTTTGTAAATGATCTACATTCTGAAGGCTATTGATCAGTAGTTTTCTTCTTTTATACTGTCTTTATTTGGTTTCAGTATTAGAATAATATTATCCTCTTCAGATGAGTTGGGAAATGTTCCTCCTCTTCTGTTTTTTGAAAAATATTGAGAATAACTGATGTTAAGTATTCTGAAAACATCTGGTAGAATTCTTCAGTGAAATCATTCAGACCTGGAGATTTCCTTCTCAGGAGTTTTAAAATTACAAATTCAATTTCTCCAGTACTTATAGGGATGTTAAAATAATCTATTTCACATTGAGTGAGTTGTGGCAGTTTGTGCTTTTTGGGGGAAATTTATCAATGTTGTCAAATTTATGTGTGTAGAGTTTTTGATGGTTGTCTCTTATTATTCTTTTGAGATATGCAGTATCCATAGTGATATCCTTTATTTCATTCTTGATATTGATAATTTGTGTCTTTTTTCTCTCTTTTTTTTTTTGGTCAGTCTTGCTAGACATTTATTGATTTTAATGATGTTTTAAAAGGATCAACTATTTGTTTTAGTAATTTTCTCTACTTTTCCATTTTCAGTTTCATTGATTTATGCTCTTATCTTTATTATTTTCTCCTGTTTGCTTTGGGTTTACTTTGCTCTTCTTTTTCTAGTGTCTTTAGGTAAGAGTTTAGAATATTTATTTGACAGTTTTCATGTTTTCTAATGTAAGCATTTAAGGCAATAAATTTTTTTAAAATTTATTTTAAATTTCAGAACATTACAGGGGTACAAACACTTTGGTTACATATATTGCTTTTGCAGCACCCAAGTCAGAGCTACAAACATGCACATCCCCCAGACAGTCTGCTCTGCAACCATTAGGCATGAATTTACCCATCCCCTCCACCCCTTCCCATGTGCCCGACATCTGATGAATGTTACTTCTATGTGTGTACATAAGTGTTGAACAATTAATACCAATTTGATGGTGAGTACATGTGGTGCTTGTTTTTCAATTTTTCTGATACTTCACTTCGAAGAATGAGCTCTAGCTTCATCCAGGATAATACAAGAGATATTAATTCACCATTGTTTTTTATGGCCAAGTGGTACTCCATGGTATACATATACCACATTTTATTGATCCACTCATGAATTGATGGGCACTTGGGTTGTTTCCACATCTTTGCAATTGTGAATTGTGTTGCTATAAACATTTGAGTGCAGATGTCTTTATTACAGAATGTCTTTTTTCCCTTGGGGTAAATACCCAGTAGTGGGATGGCTGGATCAAATGGTAGTTCTACTTTTAGTTCTTTGAGGTATTTCCATATTACTTTCCATAAAGGTTGTACTAATTTGCAGTCCCACCAGCAGTGTATGAGTATTTCTATCTCCCTGCATCCACGCCAACATTTGTTGTTTTGCCACTTTTTGATAAAGGCCAATCTCACTGGAGTTGTGATAGCTTATTGTGGTTTTGATTTGCGTTTCTCTGATGATTAGAGAGGTTGAGCAATTTTTTATATGTTTTTTGGCCACTAGTTGTCTTCTTTTGAAAAGGTTTCTGTTCATGTCCTTTGCCCACCTTTTAATGGGGTTGTTTGATGTTTTCTTGTTGATTTTCCTAAGTTCTACATAGATTCTAGCTATCAGTCCTTTATCAGATGTGTAGCATGAAAATATTTTCTCCTATTCTATAGGTTGTCTACATAGACCAATGGAACAGAACTGAGAACTCATATATAAAACCATCTTCATATTGTCATATGATCTTTGACAAAGCAGATAAAAACATACACTGGGGAAAAGAATCCCTATTCAATAAATGGTGCTGGGAAAATTGTATAGCCACATGTAGAAAACTGAAACACGGTCTGCACCTCTTACCTCTCACAAAAATCAACTAAACCTAAGACATGAAACCATAAGAATTCTAGAAGAACATGTTGGGAAAACTCTTATAGACAGCAGCTTAGGCAAAGAATTTATGAAGAAGACCCCAAAAGCAATCACAGCAGCTACAAAAATAAATAAATGGGACCTGACCAAATTAAAAAGCTTTTGCACAGCCAAGGAAACTATCATTAGGGCAATAAATTTTGACAAAATGTATTTTTATTATCATTCAATTGAATTTAAAAATTTCAATTGAAATTTCCTATTTGAACCATAAGTTATTTAGAAGTGTGTTAGTTTCAAGTGTTTAGGTCTTTGTTTTTGTTATCTTTCTCTTATTGGTTTCTGATTTGATTCCATTTTTGTCAGATAACACATTCTTTATGATTCGAATTCTTTTAAATATGTTGAGGTTTGTTTAATGGCCCAGGATATGGTCTTTTTGGTTCCTATTCCATGGGCACTTGGAAAGAATGTGTATTCTGATGTTGCAGAGTTTATAAATATTAATTAGATCTCCTTGGTTGTTGGTGGTGTTGAATTCTTATATATTCTTATTGATTTCTGTTTAGTTATCATATCAAATTTTTATTTCTAAAACTTTTTTAAATTTAAAAAATTTCAGTTTTTCTATTGGTACATATGTTATTCATATTTATGGGATCATGCACATTTTCTTACATGCACAGAATGTGTAATAATTAAGTCAGAGTATTTAAAGTATCCATCATATTGAGTATTTATCATTTTTATGTGTTGGAAACATTTCAAGTCTTCTCTTCATGATATTTTGAAATATATGATACACTATTGATAACTATAGTCAACCTACCCTGTTACTAAAAATTATAACTTATTCCTTCTATCTAACTGTATGTGTATATCCATTAAACAACCTTTCTTCATTCCCTACACACACACACACACACACACACACACACACACACACACACATTCCTCCCAGCCTCTGCTGTGTATCATTCTACTCTCTATTTTCACGAGATCAATTTTCTTTTAGCTCCAACATACATGTGAAAACATGTGATTTTTGTCTTTCCATGTCTGGCTTATTTCACTTAACATAATGATCTCCAGTTCCATTGATATTGCTCAAAATGACATGATTTCAGTCTTTTTATGGCCAAATAATATTCGATTGTGTATATATACCAAATACCACATTTTATTTATCTCTTCATCTGTTGGTGGACACTTAATTTGATTCTTTATCTTAGCTGTTGTGAATAGGGCTGCAATAAACATTGAGGTTGCAGGTATCTCTTTGATATACTGATTTACTTTTCCTTGGATGAATATGCAGTAGTGGGATTGCTGGATCATATGATAGTTCTATTTTTAGTTTTTTTGACTAATCTCCATATTGTTTTCCATAGTATCTGCCTAATTTATATTCATAACAGGAGTGTATAAGAGTTCCCTTTTCTCCACATCTTCAACAACATCTTTTTTTTTTTTTTTTACATAATAGCCATTCTAATTGGGGTAAGAAGATATTTCTTTGTGGTTTTATTTGTATTCCCCTGATATTAATGATGTTGAGCATTTTTTCATATACTTGTTGGCCATTTGTATGTCTTCTTTGGAGAAAAGTGTATTTATGTACTTTGCCTACTCTTAAATGGGATTATTTCTTTTCATAGTGTTGAGTTGTTTGAGTTCACTATATATTCTGGATATTAGGCCCATGTCAGATAAATAGTTTGTAAGTATTTTCTCCCATTCAATAGGTTGTCTCTTCACTCAATTGATTGTTTCCTTTGCTGTGTAGAAGCTTTTTAGGTTGATATAGTCACATTGTCTATTTTTGCTTTTGTTGCCTGTCCTTTTGTGGTCCTAGCCATAATTCTTTGTCTAGTCCAATATCCTGAAGTGTTTCCTTTGTGTTTTCTTCTAATAGTTTCATAGCTTGGGGTCTTATATTTGAGTCTTTTATCCATTGTGAATTGAATTTTATAAACGGTGGGAGATGAGAGTCCAGTTTTATTCTTCTGCATATGGGTATCCAATTTTCCCAGCACCATATTTTGAAGTGGGTGTCCTTTCCCCAATATATCTTCATGGTACCTTTGTCAAAAATCAGTTGGCTGTAAATCTGTGGATTTATTTCTGAGTTCTGTATTCTGTTCCATTGGTCTATATGTCTGTTTTTATACCAATACCATGCTGTCTTGGTTCTTATAGCCTTGTGGTATAATTTGAAGTCAGGTAGTATGATACCTCCAGCTGTGTTGTTTTTTCTGAGGATTGCTTTGGCTGTTCAGACTATTTTTTGTTCCATACAAATTTTAGGATTTTTAAAAAATTTTTCTTTTTTTTTTTTTGGTGAAAAAATGACTTTGGTATTTTGATGGGGATTGTATTGAAACCGTAGATTGCTCTGGGCAGTATAGTCATTTTAAGAATATTAATTCTTCCAATCCATGGGCATAGGATGTCTTTCCATTTTTGTGTCCTTCAATATCTTTTATCACTTGTTTTTAGGATTTTTTTTTTGCAGAAATCTTTAACTTCCTTGGTTAAATTCATTTCTAGGTAATTTTTATATTTTTAAAGCTATCATTAATGGTATTATTGCTTTGATTTATTTCTTGGGTAGTTTATTATTGGTGTATAGAAAAACTAAGGATTTTTGTATGTTGATTTTATATCCTGCAACTTTATTGAATTTATCAAATCTAAGAGCCTTTTGGTGGAGTGTTTAGGTTTTCTTGATATAAGATAGTCACAAAAGGACAAGTGTTTCATGATTCCACTTATTTGAGGTATCTAGAGTAGTCAAATTCATAGAGACAGAAAATAGAATGATGGTTGATAGGGGATGTGGGGAAGGGAGTATGGGGAGTTATTGTGTAATAGGTACAGGGTGTTGGTTTTGCGAGATGAAAAGAATTCTGTGGATGGATGATAGTGATGGTAGCACAACCACATAGATGTACTTAATGCCACTAAACTATATGCTTAAAATGGTTTTGGTTATAAATTTTTATGTCCTGTGTATTTTACCACAATTTAAAATATTACTTAAATCTTATGTTTTATAAGATCTTCTCTGATATTGTGCTGGCAAGAGCATGGGGGCACAGCCTTGTTACTCCTAGGTGGGAGTGGAAGTTTAGATTTCCCACTTAGCCTCAGTCGATACCTGGCAGAGAGGAGCACATTAGTACTGGTGGGTGGGGATAGAAGTTCAAGCTCCCCATTAGGCCTTTGCTGACGCCACCATGGCTAGTGATTGCAGTCACTGCATTACTGCTTCCCTATGTGACCTCTTCTGATACTGAGGTCTGCGATAAGGAGCTCATTCCTGCTAAGAGGTGATGAAAATCTCAGCTTTCCACTCAGCCATCTCTGATACCACCCTGAAGAAGGGGAGACGTGCTTTGTTACGGCCAAGTGATGGTGAAAGTCTAGGTTCCTGCATAAACTTTGCTGAGAGAGGTAGGGGTAGGGCCATAGTTTTTCCTACTGTGTTTAGCTAGAGTAGAGCAGTTACTACCTAAAATTTTTCTACCTTGTTCCTGGATGTATGACTGAAAAAAAATAAGCTTTTCTTAGGGCTTTTTTTCTTTATACTTATTAGTGTTTGGGGATTACAGGCTTCTTGAGCACCCAGTTTGAGATATATGAAATAAAAAGGAAACTTATGACCATATCATTCCTTGGGGCCCAAGGTCCCTAGCTCTCCTTCCTCTTTATCTGTATTTTTCAGAGTTGTCTTATATTTGTCCAAAGTTTTATCTATAGTTAGTTAGTGATAGGAATAGAGAGAAGTGTATCTACTCCATCTAGTACAGAACTGGAAGTTGGAATATTTTATTGGATGAAATAAAACCCGAACTCTGTGTCTTCTCAAATAATGGTATATCTCATTAGAAGGACAGTAATGTGGCCAATAGACCTATTTATTCTCAGACATACTTCAACTATTCCTTCCCAATACCAAGACCAGATAAATGGATAAGGGGGTTAGGAATCCATATCTTTAACATCATAACACTGGGAATGAGGAGAGGAAATACGAGTTCATTCCTTGCTTTATGTAAGGCTCTTAGTATAATTTTGGCAGGGGATCAGATACATTTTAAATAAGTGGAGGAAATAATAGATTTGGGATGTTGGGAACTTTTTCCTGAACCAAGCTTTAATCCTGCTGATTTCACTCCTAATCTGACTCTATCATCCAACAATATGGGTGGATGCAAAATAATCCAGCAATATGGGTGGATACCTACTATATTTGATAGGGTTGACTGGGGAAACAGTGGAATGTCTCAGGGGTGTGGTTGAATGCATAGTGCTATTATGATCGCTGTTCACAAAGCTCTACAGTGTGCAGCTTCTTCTAAATGTAGTTTCCACAATCTGACCTCATTTAGAACCATGTCATAGCTTAGATTGAAATAATTTACACATACCCAAAAGAGATTTTTACCCATTTCCAAACCCCAGCTATATTTGCTGAAAATATGAGTAGGTTGTGATATTGTTGGGTCATTTAAAAGTAGTTGATACATTCATAATTTCTGCTTTCCTTAACTTTAATCTGATAAACAGCTTATGTATTCAGTATGCATATGGAAAATGCAGATGCTACATCAACATTTCAGATACTTTTATTAACTCTTCTCCATTTGGGGTGTTCATAATAGAATATAGTTATAATCTTTTCCCTTTTGTATTTAGAAATTGCAACACTATAGTCATTTATTTATTCAACTAGCATTTACTTCTTACCCCCATGATTCTTATTTCCTTTCTTATCTGCGATCGATTTCGTGGCATTTTTCACAATAGAGAAATGAGAGTGTAAATGTGCTTTATTTTCTGTAGAAAAATATGGAGACAAATTAATATTAATTATTTTCTTGGTTAAAATGCTTAAACTTGACAGGGAAATCTAATCTTACGGCTGCTCATTTTTGACTACTTTATAGTCCCCTGAGAGATGTTTTTGTATCAAACCACTAATATAACTGTCTCGACAAAATCCATTAGCTACCTCTCAGTTTTATTCACCAACCTTAAATTAGACTAGTAAATAGTGTATGGTGGCTGCCCCAATCACACCAATCTGTCTAGAAATTACCCACAGCCCCATATTCACAGGGTGGGAAAAATTGGAATTTTGGTTGCCATGGTTTATTCTGTTACTCATTGGTGTTTTCTTCCAAACTAAAGTCTGGTTCAGGGGCCCCTGATTGGAAGAACCCATGTCACATGCCTACACCAGCTATAGGGGAGGCCTGAAAATAAAGCGTTATATATTATACTTCAGAAATGTAGGCTTCACAAGTTAGGGACCCATAAAAATGTAGGAAGGGTGGGTATTCAATAGGTAAGAAAATTACAGATAGCTATTGTTAAAGTTGTGTATAACTTTTATTATTCTGTTATTCTGTACAACTCATATCAATTCTCCCTTGCTGCCATATTTAATATCCATGATAATTATTCCTTGATCCTAGCTGATTGGGTCAAAGGTGAACATATAACTCAAGCTCGGCTCATGGTATCCTCTTTCCCAGATGGTTTGGGCTGGTCTCTTGATGAGAAGATGTAAAGACTTAGGAACAGTGTCTACTCTAATGGACAGAATGGCAGAGAAAGTAAGTTTTGAGAACGAGAAGAATAGAGAGGACACCCAGAGCAATGCAGAGATGGAGGAGGAGCAGGACTCCCCGAGTTTCTGATGGCTTTCCATTTTCTAGTTCCAATTTCTTTAGGAAATGTGGCTGACATTATGTAAATATGCTTGTTTGTATATTATAATACATATATCATAATTTTGCTAAAACTGGTAAGAGATAGTTTTTGTTTCTTGTAACCAAAAAGTTTTTATTTTCTAGTAGCTTTATCTTCTAACTTTTCTCACATAGCTTTGACAATCTATTCTCCCCTATCTCCAATGCCTGATGGTTCTTTCCTTTGTCTCTTTAACCTCTTATCTATAACCACATCTGAAGTCTAAGATCCTGTCTTCAAATTCTTCATTTATAAATTTTTTTCTCCAGTTTGTATAAACCACGAACTATTAAGGTTTAAGTTGCCCTTGAAAGATGGCCCATTGGCGCTTGAAATTGAAGGTATAGAAGGTGTAGTGGGAAGAGTCAAATCTTACCAAATGTGAGTTCAAATCTTACCTTATGTGACCTTGTCCATATTTACTCTTTCAAAGACTCTTTCCTCAGCAGCAAAAAACCCTACTGGAGAGCAAGCAAGAGAAACTGGTACAAAACTGAAACCCAAATAAGAGGAACGTGTTGGCAAAGCCTGTCCTCAGTGTGGTCCACACCGGATCAATGGATCTCTACACTGACTTGATCACAGGGCTAGAGGGGCATGATCCTGCAGGTGACATTCTTAGACCGGGACCTTCCAGCTTCGGGAGTCCCAGAGGCAGCACCTGCCGAGTGGGGGTGGGCGATGGTTCTCTCAGTCGTGCCCTTTATTACCTCTCGTGGTTCCAACGCTGCGGTTATGGTCAAGAGTGCTGCGCGAGGAAACCCCCGCGAGGACACCTCGAAACTCTGCTGGTTCCCAGGAGTAGGGTAAGGAATGAGGTGTTGGGGAGGGAGCTGGCACGGATGAACCCTTTCCTGCCCGCGTTATCATCATACGCTGTCCGCTGTCCGCGGACCTGGGCCAGGCCTGACTCCAACAGCAGGCAGATTCCCTGGCTGCCTGTTCAGAGACTTCTCCATCAGGCAAATGCCCTCTTCTCCACTTTTCTACTAGATTAGTACCAGCAAAAGTCTTTTTACCTTTAATCCCCACAAGGTCTAGAGGGAAGAGTCCTGGTCAGCAAACCTGGGCTCTGGTCCTTAACTCTCTCTCTTACTAGATAATTGTGTGCTTGGGCAAAATATTGATCTTTCCTGTTCCTTAGATTGTTTTTCTGTACAATTGAGATAATTATATGTTCTGTGTATCTCCCAGGTTCACACTAACTTATTCTGAATACTGAAATCAGGTTATACAAGTTTAAAATCTAATGCTATAATCAGGTCTCCATAACTGATATATTAGAATCCTAACTTGAAGGCCATCTCCATGATGCCAGGTACCATGCAGAACTTTTTTTTTTTTAATCACTGAACACTCAGGGTAAAGATGCTATTTCTGGCACATAATAGCAATGAATGAATGAATGAATTAATTAATTAAAGGTCATCTATTCAAACTTCCTCAGTTCATACCAAGTCATAACTTAAGGGTAAAAATGATTTGCTTTGAAGGCTACTAAAGGCATGGTTATGATAGGGAATGGAATTAACATTTATTGAGACTTTATGTATCAAGTATTCCACATATTGTTTAATTCATTCAACAAATATCTGTTAAGCATCAATGTGTGTCAGGTATTGTTCCATGTATTGGAGATAAAGCAGTGAAGAAAACACATAAATATCCCTTCCCTCTCTGGAGCTTACCTTGTGGGAAGGGTGAGATGAGGGAAGATGATAAGTGTTAATGTCAGGAGATTAGGGAAATGAATAGAAGTCAGCACAGGAGGTGAGCAGTGGCCAGAAAGGTAAGTAGGTATCTGCAGACTCCTGGAATATAAGGAAAGAAAATGTAAAATGATGGTAAAAGTCTCCTGGGTGGTCAACTAAGGTGAGGCCTGAGCATTGGTAATTAGATGTTGTGATATAGAGGTCACTGTTGTCATTGACGACAGTAGTTTCAGAGGAGAGGTGGGCCAAACCCTAACTGGAGTGAATTCAAGAGAAACCAGGAGGAGATAATTTGTGGATAATAAATATAGATCTTTTGAGTTTTGGTCTCAAGGAAAGAAATGGAGTCATATGTAGAGGGAGAAGTAGAGTCGAGTTTGTTTGTTTTATTTTAAACAGGGGAAATATTAACATGTTCATATACTGATGGGAATAGTCCAGAAGAGAATGAAAAACTGCAGTCATCATCTGTGATGAGGATGGGGTAGGGAGATTTTTGACTGTGTCCTCTGGAATCTGCCTTCTACTGTGCACAGACCCCTGTGTATTCTCAACTTCTTCACAGGAAACTTTACCTTCTTGGCCTGTAACTCAGTTTTCCTCTGAGGGAAATACTTTTCTAAAAAAAAAACTTTACCTTGTTCAGTCTCTCTGGAACCAAGAGTTCTTGGGTGGAGAGAATGGGGGATATATTTTTTGTGAATTCCGCTGAAGCTTTGAGATCTACAATATCCAGTATGGCAACCAGTAACCGCATGTGCTACTGAGATTTTGAAATGTAGTTAGTCTGAATTGACATGTGTTTTAAGTGTAAAATCCATACTAAATTTTGAAGAGTTGATAAGATAAAAAGAATATAAAATATTTCATCAATAATTTTCATTTTGATTAAATGTTTAGATGACACATCTAGGTTTAAAATTTATCTGACATTAGGTTAATAAAATATATTATTAAAATTAATTTCATAAAAAAATAAAATTAAATTAATTTCATTTGTTCCTATTTACTTTCTTAGTGTGGCTACTGGAAAAATTTTAAATTATACATGTGGCTCATATCATACTTCTATTGAATAGTGCTGTTTTAGACCTTTTACTATCTTAGAAACTTTTTCCCTCTTTCAGATCTTCTCTTCTAAATGTCTTTGCTCTACACTTACATAAAATCCTAACAACTTAACAAGGCTAAAAAGGCAATGAGTTGGCTCCGCCTATGTTTCCAACTTCATCCTTGATTACCTTCCCTTTTCATCAATGGGTCCTAGCCAGTACATCTCCATCAGAGCTCTTGGGTGACTAAGTGTATTGCTAATGAGTGGTAATGTTTTGAATGGACTTTTTTTTTTTTTTCTGAGCAGTAGTTGTCAACATTGGGCTTAGAACATTCAATAAACCATGCTGTAAACAGATGTGCTGTCATCAAGGTTTTGTTGTTCCATTTATAGAGCACAGGCAGCATAGATTTAGCATAATTCTAAGGGCCCCAGGAATTTTGGAATGGTAAATGAGCATTGGCTTCAACTTAAAGCCACCAGCTGCATGAGCCCCTAACAAGAGTGATAGCCTATCCTTTGAAGCTTTGAAGCCAGGCATTGATTTCCCCTCTCTAGCTATGAAAGTCCTAGGTGGCATCTTTTTCCAAAATTTCATCTGCATTGATAATCTGTTGTTGAGTGTAGCCACATTCATCAACCATCTTAGCTAGATCTTCTGGATAACTTGCAGTAGCTTCTACATCAGCACTTGCTGCTTCACCTTGCACTTTTATGTTATGGAGATGGCTTCTTTCCTTAAACCTCATTTCCTTAAACCAACCATTGCTTGCTTCAGACTTTTCTTCTGAAGCTTCCTGACCTCTCTCAGACTTCAAAGGACTGAAGAAAGTTAGGGACTTCTTCTGGACTAGGCTTTGGCTTGAGGAAGTATCTTGTGGCTGGTTTGATCTTCTAGCCACTCCGTATAAGCAATAAGGCTGTTTCGCTTTCCTATCATTTGTGTGTTCACTGAAGTAGCACTTTTAATTTTCTTTAAGAGTTTTTCTTTTGCGTTCACAAATGGGCTGTTTGGCACAAGAGGCCTAGCTTTTGGCCTATCTCGGCTTTTTTTTTTTTTTTTTTTTTTTGAGACAGAGTCTTGCTGTGTTGCCTGGGCTAGAGTGCCATGGCATCAGCCTAGCTCACAGCAACCTCAAACTCCTGGGCTCAAGCAATCCTTCTGCCTCAGCCTCCTGAGTGGCTGGGACTACAGGCATGCACCACCACACCTGGCTTAATTTTTTCTATATATTTTTAGTTGTCCAGCTAATTTCTTTTCTTCGATTTTTTTTTTTTTTTGGTAGAGACGGGGTCTCGCTCTTGCTCAGGCTGGTCTTGAACTCCTGAGCTCAAATCATCCACCCATCTCAGCCTCCTAGAGTGCTAGGATTACAGGAATGAGCCACTGCACTGGTCCTTAACTCAGCTTTTGACATGCTTTTCTCACTAATCATTTCTACCTTTTGATTTAAAGTGAGAGATGTGCAACTCTTCCTCTCACTTGAACACTTACAGGGTGTTGTAGGGTTATTAATTGGCCTAATTTTAATATTGCTGTGACTCAGGGACTAGGGAGGCCTGAGGAGAGGAAGAGAGATGGGGAAATGGCCAGTTAGTGGAGCAGACAGAGCACATACATTAAATTTGCCCACATATTGGTGCAGTTCGTGATGCTCCAAAATAATTCCAATAGTAACATCAAATATTACTGATCATAGATCACCATAACAGATATAATAATAATGAAAAAGTTAGAAATATTTGGATAATTACCAAAATGTGACACAGAGACACAAAGTGAGCACATGCTGTTGGAATGGAGCCAATAGACTTGCTTGACATAGGGTTGCCACAAACCTTCCATTTGTAAGAAACTCAATATCTCTGAAGCACAGTAGAATGAAGTATGCCTTTATATTTGTATATTTATATAGAGATCTTGCATATCTTTTGTTAGATCTAATCCTAGATATTTGATTTTCAGGGGCTATTATAAATGATATTGTTAAAATTCTTTTGTTAATTTTTTGCTGCTGGTGTGCTGAAATGTAGTTTATTTTTGTTTTACATAATATTGGTATTAATTCTAATTAAATTATCTGTAGATACTTTTGAATTTTCTATATAAAATAGCATGTTGTTTGAAAATAATGACCATTTTATATCTTCCTTTTGTATTTTAATACATTTGCTTTTCTTCTGTTGTTGAACTAAATAGAACCTGGATACAATATTAAATCAATGTGAGCTTTTTTTACTAATTCTGATCTCAACAGAAAAACCTTCAACAATGTCATATGCTGTAGGTTTTCTGTAGGGCATATGAAGGATTTTCTCTTTATAAAGAGTTTTGATTTTTATCATGAAATTTATGGTAAATTTTTTTCAAATGCTTTTCCACAAGTATTGAGATAATATAACTTTTCTCTAGTTGGTCAGTGTGGCGAATTATACTGATTGATTTTCAAAAGATTTTTGTTGGAGCAACAAACACATAAAATGTACATATTTTAAATATGCCCAGCTCTATTTTTATTAATGTATACATCTGCATAATCACACCCAAATCAAAATATAGAACATTATTAGTACCCCAGGGCAACCTTGTTAGCCCTCACTCAAATTTGACTTCTCTCACCATAATTTAGTTTTGCCTATTTTTGTATTTAATATAAATTGAACCATGTTATGGACTCTTTTGTGTCTGGTAACTGTTGCTGAAGATCATGCCTATGAGATTATATATGTCTGGTATAGCACTAATTTGGTTTCATACTTAATTTTATTTTGGTCTAAGACTATAACACAATTTATTTATCCTTTCTACAGGTGATAGATGTTTAGATTTTTTCCAGTTTGCTATTTTTCTATTAAGTTACTAGAAACATTCTAGAACTTATCTTTTGGTCCAAATATAGACTAATATCTGTTGAGTATCTCTGAAAAGATGTAATTATTACATCATAGGGCATATCTTTAACTGGCAAAAGTTAATTTGGCTAATAGTTTCCAAAAATGTCAATTTATTCTTCTACATACACTCCACCAGCAGGTATGAGAGTTGCACATCTCTGAAATACTTGATGTTTTCAGCTTTTGTAAAATTTTAAATTCTTGGCCAGGCGCGGTGGCTCACGCCTGTAATCACTGGAAACACACAACCTCCCAATACTGAATCAGAAAGAAACAGAACTCCTGAACAGACCATAATGAGCAGTGAGATCAAAGCAGTAATAAAAAGTCTCCCAACAACAACAA
>CAUYRB010061469.1:0-16280 GCA_963574695.1 Propithecus perrieri | reverse complement strand
ATTAATTTCTTTCTATTTTTGGTAGAGACGGGGTCTCGCTCTTGCTCAGGCTGATTTCGAACTCCTGAGCTCAAACAATCCGCCCACCTCGGCCTCCCAGAGTGCTGGATTATAGGCGTGAGCCACCGTGCCCAGCCTATACTATGTTTTTTTGGTTTGATAACCAAGATGGCTACTAAGTGACTAATGGGTGGGGAATGCATACAGGGTGTATATGCTGGACAAAGGGATGATTCACATCCTGGGCAGGACAGAGTGCAATGCAACAGCACACTACTCAGAATGGCACACAATTTAAAACCTATAACTTGTTTATTTTTGGAATTTTTCATTTAACATTTTTCAACTGCATGTGACTGCCCTTGTTTTGGACCACTAAAGAACTTCACCCTCGTGAATGAATTAGTGCTCTTATAAAATAGGTTGAAGGAGCACCCTAGTTCCTTTCAGCCTTCTGCCTTCCACCAGGTGAGAACACAGCATTTTCCCCTTCTGCCATGTGGGGACACAGCAATGAGATGCCATCTTGAGAGCAGAGAGCAGGCCTCACCAGACATTGAATCTACTGGCGCCGTGATCTTAAACTTCCCAGCCTCTAGGACTGTGATAAATAAATGTCTATTGCTTATAAATTACCCAGTCTAAGGTATTTTGTTATAGCAGCACAAATAGACTAAGACAGAAATTGGTACCAGGAGTGAGGTGCCTCTATAACAAATATCTAAAAATGTGGATGCTTCTTTGGAACTGGGTAATGGGCAGACGCTGAAAGAGTTTGGAGGAAAAAGCTAGGAAAAGCCTATATCGCCAGGAATGGACCGTAAAGGACAATTGGTGAGGGCTCAGGAGAAGAGAAGAACTGTAGAGAAAGCGTCAGTCTTCCTAGATCACTTAAGTGGTTGTGATCAGAATCTTGGTAGAAATGTTGGCAGTAAAGCCCATTCTGATTTGGTGTTAGGCAGAAATAAGAAATATTTCATTGGAAACTGGAGGATAGGCCTTGATACAAAGTGGCAAAGAACTTGGCTGAATTTGTGTCCTAGTCCTTTGTGGGAGGCAGAATGGGATGTATTAGTGTCCTAGGTCTGCCTTAATAATATAGCATAAACCGTGTGGCTTAAAAATGACAGAAGTTTATTCTCTCATGGTTCTGGAGGCCAGAAGTACAAAATCAAGGTGTCAGTATGTTTGGTTTCTTCCAGAAACTCTGAGAGAGAACCTGTTCCATGTCTCTCTCCTAGTTTCTGGAGGTTGCTGGCAATCTTTGGCATTCCTCGGCTTGCAGATGCATCACTCCAATCTCTGCCTCCATCATCACATGTTGTTCTTCCTGCATGTGTCTTGTCTCTGTGTCCAGATTTCCCTCTTCTTTTAAGGACATTAGTCATTGGATTAGGAACCACCCTAATCCAGTACGACCTCATCTTAACCTGATTACATCTGCAAAGACACCATTTCAAAAAAAAGACCACATTTGCAGGTACCAGGGATTAGGACTTGAATTTATCCTTTAGGAAAACACAATTCAACCCACAACAGATATAATCTCCTTAAATCCTCACAGTAACCTTGCAGTGAAGTCCATGTAGTGGACATCTTTGAGATTGTTGGCCCAGTATATATCCTGCCCCATAATCTACTTGGCTTCCTCGTGTCTTTTACAACAGATGTTTGCTCCAAGTGTGAACACCTGCCCCCCTTGAACCACTGAATTATCTTCCCCGAAATGTTTGTATTTGGGACCAGAAAAAGAACCTTGGCTATTTCCAGCAGCCGGAGTTGTAAGATGTAGCCATATTTTCCACTCTGATAAAATGACCTCTGTAGAGAAAGACTAAAGTTAACAGTCAGGGGCAAGCAGAAGAAGGCAGAGAGAACCTCATGGCTTTCTAGTGTCTGGTTCCAGCAGGGACATAAGCCCAGCTGCTTCACTGAAGTTTGACTGTTCAACCTTTCCTTTGATTCCATGGATCAATAAATCTTCCTTTTGGCTAAAGTTAGCCAAAGTTGAATTCTTGCTACCAACAAAATAATTCTAATAAAGACTAAGTAATTTGGGGCTCAGAGAAATTCAAGATTACACAGCTATAGCAAACACTAATTCCAAAACTCATGCACTTTCTATATATACCACCAAAGACTTCATTGGCCTGGGGAAGACTTAGAGAGGATAGGATGCACTGTGGAGTGAGAGTTACAAACTGTTAGCCACCTGAAGACAAGAGCAGACATATTTGTCTTTGTGCCCCCGTAACATGCAGGCGCCACTTGAAAAATGTTTTTAGGAAAGAAAAAATGGAGACCACTGCCCAGGAATCAGTGAACTCTCTAACGTTGGAAGTATTTTGCACAAGGGCAGGTCACCGTGTGTCCAAGATGCTATAGAAGTGACTTCTGCACAAAGGAGTAGAGAGAGGATATCTGAGTCTCTTCCCTCTTAAGAATGCATGGTTATTTTTTTAAGTCATGTTATCTTACTTTCCCCTTGTGTGAGTCATATCAGACCATACTCAAAGAGTTCATTTGGGTGCTTCTGACACTAGGAGGAAAAAAAATAAAGGGAAAGGAAACATCACATCTTCCAAGCCAAGCTCTCTCTGTCCTCCAGGCTCCTTCCCAGCCCAGCCAACCACAGGACCCCAGAGAATGTCATCTGTACCAGAGGTCTGATGTCGACCAACACACAAGTACTTTGTGGGCTCATTAGAGCTTTACTTCTCAAACTTTAAAAGTCACCGAGGGATCTTGTTAAAATGCAGATTCTGACTCAGGTGGTCTGGGGTGGAGGGTGAGGTTCTGTCTTTCTCACAAGCTCCCAGGGGATGCTGCTGCCACTGATGATAATGATGATGATGCTTGGCCACTGACTACACATTTAGTAGCAAGGCCTTAGAAGATCTGCAATGACAGAAACTCTGAAGTCCTTGAGAGAGCAGCTCACGTACTCAGAGAAGCAAGTAGGGTAAAGGGGACTCTGGAACTTTCCCTAAGTCCAGTTATGTATCAGTAACTTCAGAGAATAGATTCAGCATTGGGGTAGGGTAACGGGTTAGGAGGACAGCAAGATGGTCAGCCAATCAGAAGCATACAGTCAGTGGGAGAGAGGAGAAGGCATGTATAACAGGGAACCCAATTGCTACCATAATATTTCTCAGCAAAGATATTTTAAACAATGGTGGCTGATAGAAGTAGTCTCCTAGCTCCATGTAAGAATTCCAGGCCTTTGGGTGTTAAGTGAGGCATTCGTCTCTGACCCAACATTTATAACACTCTGTTAATGTGAATCCTCAAGCCTCACAGAGATGACTACCAAACTCAGTCCCAGCCTAGAAGAACCAGGCAAGGGCAGGGCTTGAGTGAGCCACTTGCAGGAAGTCCCGCCTCCCTCCTCCCCTGATTGTCAGGAAATGGCACAGAAGACAGGAATCTTACTATCATCAGCGTGAATTTTACATGGAAATAAGTTAAAATCTTGACTCTGCCACTTATTGGTCATATGGCCTTTGCCAAGCAGCTTCTCCTCTCTGAATTCTAGATTCTTCATCTATAACATGAGTAAATAATAATAGTACCTACCTCTCTCCACAATGCTATTGATGTCATTAGCATTTGTAGGAGAATTAATCAATTAGTGTAGTTAAAACAACAATTTATTTTGTATGTGAGTTTTAGGGAATTTTTTGAAAGATCAAACTATGGAGATCTTTATAAGTACTCTTAGAAAAACATGAAATAAAAGTCACTTTTTAAAAATATCCATCCATGTCATGTATATACATGTTTGTTTATAACATATAGAGAAAATTTCTTAGAACAAATATCCCTGAATATGAAATGAATGCTCATCTTCCAGATGTCCCTCTGACAATTTACAACAGTGATTCACAACTGGATTTGGGGCAGAGGGGATAGTCAGAGCCTGTCTAAATTAAACACATTCCTCACTCCACCAGATCCTGACTCCCCTGGCCCTATCCTACCCCTTATCTATTGAGGCTGCCAATATGCCAAGCATTTTTGGGGGATTCCTTTCTGGGTAACTTCTGGCTCTGGCTGGCCACACAACAAAATACTTGGCTTTGCCCCAACATGCCCTTCTCCAGCTTGATTACACGTCTTATCCACCAGATTTGGTCCCAAATAGGCTTTGACTGTTTCCAATCAAGTTCTTACCCTTTGAGAATATGTAAAAGAATATTTTACCAGCCCTGAGTACACTTGCTAAGAAAAACAGACATTTCACTTTAAAGTAAAATCCGTATGTGATTTCCTTTTTAACTGTACAACAGGCCCAGAGTCCCTAAGTCTGCCCAAGGAATAAGAAGTAACTGAGAACGGACAGCAAGTCTGGGCTTCGTTCCTGGGTTCTCTGAATCGCAGCTGTCTGCTCCTGCGGAGATGGTTTAAGTTTATTAATTAACAGCCATCCTCCTTTTTCCTCCTACGTTCAGGGTGGCGGGTTTCTAAGAGTTTTCAAGAGATTTATTTTTATCCTTCCAATGGATAAAAGACATTAATGAAAACATTCAAGACTTCAGGGACTGGGCTCCACCCACAGAAGCCAAGAGGAGGCCAGCGTGAGTGACCATTGATTATTAAATGTCCTCTCAGCAAAGGAGCATCGCCAGACCAGCCTGATGGCCATTTAAGTGTGTGGAAAGTCAGGGCAGTGCTGTCTATGCATTATGCATACAGAGGCACCCCGGCTTTCTTACACAGAACAATTAATGAAATCACTTTGTGAAAATGTAGACCTCCCCTCCCCCACTGGACTACCAGCTGGTCCAGTCCTTGAACATATAGCACCGTGTTATGATGGCTCCAACAATTTGGGTCAGCACGATGTTTAAACTCTTAAGTGGAACCACTAATCTCCATTAATCTGACTGTAAAGATGAGACATAATGCTTAATACAAAAGCAGAAGAGTTGGTAATGCATGTTCCTCTGACAGGCTGCCTTAATACACACCAACTCCCATCCAAAGAGCAGGGTCTTTGGGATTGCAAGTGACCATTCAAAATCTATTCCTGAGCATTCCTGGAAATCTCCTCGTGCAAAGAGATAAGGACCCAAGGGGAGCATCCACCATGAATCCCCTAAGGACACTCCTGGCCTCTACTAACTATCAGCCTCTCTTTCAGCTCAGCAGCAAAACCATGAATAGGTATTTATTTGGGGCTTGGCAGAGCTGTAACCTTGTCACTGGCCCAGATGGCCACAGGCTGAGTGGACCTATAGACACAATAGATGCTTCACACCTATGTGACACTCACCTAAAAGGGAGAGTACCTGGCCTGCCCGTGAGGGAAACATCATGGCGGTCTCTTCCTGGTTGGGAGCATTTGGGGACTTTGGGAAGCCATGAAGTGTCTTCTTACCTACGTGAACCCAACTACAGAACAAGTGCTACTCATTTTCCATCCCGCCTCAACCCTACTTCTCTCTCCTCTGGGGCCAGTGGTTCTCAAACCACGGTCCCTGAAACCACCTGTGGGAGAAGAGAATCACTAAAGACGTGGTTAAAATTCCACATTCCTGAGCCTCTCTGCCAGACCTACAGACTCAGAAGCTCTCAGGAGGAGGCCCAGGGAACCCCATTTTCATAAGTTCTACAGTAAGGATTAAGCACAAAGTATTAGAATTGCAAACTAAATTTCATAAAGATGTTGCAGGAACCCAGGTGGAAATGATCATCCATAAGATGACCCAGTCCCGGCACAGTGGAGCAGAAATGCCCACGGCGTGCTTCCCAGGCAAGTTCTTAAAGGAAAAGTTTTCATGTGAGAAATGGATACAGACCCAGGACATAGAGAGGCCATGACATCTGTTTTTGGTAACCACTGTGTTCATAGTCTCTCTCTCATCCTACTGCAATGACAATAGCTAAAACATATTCAGTGTATACAGTGTGCAGTGCCATTCTAAGTGCTTCCTGTGTATTAGCTCACTAAATTCTCATAACAATTCTGTAACTGTTAATCCTCACAGGGGAGACAGTGAAAAGTTTCAAAGAGGAGGTGGCACTTAATCAGGCTATGGAGAATTGGTGGGAATATATCATCTTTCACATCTCACTCATTAATTCAACCAGGAAGGATCTTCATCTTCCCTTTATGCTCATTGTCTCCACCACTAACTGCCTAGAAATGAGGGGAGGACAACGTTTGGATGAGTGTAAGAGACACAATGTAAATGCAAAGTTGTGTTCTATGAAATCAATGTTATACTGTCCAACGTTTGCTGTCGGTTTGATGACTTAACAAGACATAGAGAACCCATCCCTGTGCTTCATACAGCTGACAATCAGCCTTCCATTGAGAAAATACTTCAGCCCTCCTGTGGTTTAAGTTTTCATCTGTGCTTTGCATTTGCAACAATTATTGGTAAAAACTGTCAGAATACATTCATTCTCATTTTGAAGAGGAAACTACTTCTCAAACTGGTTGCTTTACCAACAACACCTACTAGCTATATATCCAGATGAAAGAGACAAGTGGAGTTTTGTTTAAAAAAAATCAATAGATTGGCTCTTATGGAAGTCATTAATGCAAACTGTTTAGCAAGAGAGGCTGATTTTTCATTCTTGGTTGGCATTACATAGAAAAAAAAAATTTCACTGAGTCTCCAAATAAATCCATGATTAAGAATCATATCCATCTTGTCTGTGAAGCATCCCCTGCTCCACTGATACAAAAGGAAGGATGTGTTGGCTCTGGGGGGAAGCTAAAACTGGCTGTGCAGAAGAGGACCAGTCCGGGCTGGCCCTGGATGTGACAGAAGCCAGCACAGATTCTTGAGCAATGTTATGAGATGATGAAAGTGATATCTGCAAAAAAAAAAAAAAACTGAGCTTGGTACAGCATTTGGTCTTCAGACACAACCCTAGAGTCAAATCGCTAACTAGAGGAAGAGTACCTTGGGGACGGGGACACTTGTTATCCATCTTTGTGACAACCCTCCCTGCCACAACCCCTAATTCAGCAGCTTGTGCACAGGAAGGACTTGTTAGAAGCCTGCAGGACTTGTTAGAAGCCTGTTAGAAGCCTGTAAGGGTTGGGGCCTGAGAAGGGTTTCATGGATGATACTGACTTCTTTGCCCTGATCTATCCTTATAAAACATAGTAGGGTTTTTTTCTAACTCTGTGAAAACAGCTCTTAAGGATTTCTAACTTTATGCATGGGAAGTGGCTTCTGTTTCACTTGTCAACTAAAAATCCCAACTGGTACTTGTGGGGAGGAAACATGTTTGAATTTCTGAGTTGGTCTCAGATAATGAGGCTGGGGTTTCCCACCACAGAAACTGTGGGATGTTTTCCAGGACGCTCTGTGCTTAACCTGGTGAATTCTAGCAGCACAGTCTCACCACACTTGAGACTGAGCAGGGCATTTGGGCCTGCGGCACCTCTGTAGGAATCAGTGGGGCATTCTCTGGCTCTCCCTGGAAAAGTTGCATCACGCAGATGCGGGAACACTATGGAAAGAGCTAGAGGACCAGGACTCAGGGCACTTGGGGTCCAATCCTAACTCTGCCACTACCTCAGTATTTGACCATGGACGAGTTGCTTCACCTCTCTGCACCTCAGTTCCCTCACCTGGAAGGAGTGGGGATTGGCCTAGCCCGAGACAATCTCCAAGGTCCATGCCAGAGAGGTCATAGTGCAGATTATTTACTAGTTCAAAGTAGTCTTTCCATTCACTTTTCCATGGGGATTCTACATCAAATGCTACAGAGAGGAGTTAGAGAAAGATGTCTCTCCAGGAATTAAGATGCACACTGAGAAGGTGGATTGGGGTGGGGAGTGAGGCTGCTCTCAGGGGCTGCTGGGTCACAGTCAACCATCTTTGTCTGTATTTAACTTAAATCTGGAAATATGTGCGGTCAGGCACCAAGGAGGCAACTGGTCCCAGCTCTCCAGGCCATGAGCTTCCCTCATAGGCCTTCCCAAGGTGAACTAAGGATTCTCCAGGTAGGGAATTCTTGGGAGAGTCCCTGCTTAAGTTTGTGGAAAGTTTCCCCTGAGGAATCCATGCTCTGGAGGAATGGACCATCAGATGGGAAGTCCAGCTAACTACTTCCGAAGGGAAAGAATTTGTCCTGTCCATGACACCTCTCCAGCCACCATGTCCCCCTGAACCCCACTCGCACATGGGCACTTCCCCCAGGAATCCCCAAAGGAGAGGGGCTCCTTTTGTTTAAAAAAAAATAAAGTCCTTTTCTCTAGGCCATTAATCATAGCTGTAAGAGCGTTTATTAATGCCCTGTCAATTGTTCCGAGTGAAGCAGCCTGTTAGTTGTCCTCCCTCCCTGTTAGCTGTGTGCAAACACTGGTGATTAAGCGCCAGATTTAACATCCTCATGAATATTTAAGAGCCTGTTTTTGAAAGTTTCCTGTCCTTTTACACTAATAGCCCCATTAAAACCTGTTTACAAGCCAGTCAAGAGAGTAACTGCATGCACTTAAAACACAAGAGCGCTCCCCCAAGAGGGGCACCCAGACCACGTGAGGATCAATACACGGCTTAAAGTAAGACTGTCTGCCCACCCCCAGTGGAGCCCAGCCCCATGGGAGCCACGGAAGGAGCTGGAAAGGACCCAACTTGTTAATTAGGCCACTGAGGGGTGGGGGAGAGCAAATCCTCGCTCCCGGGCTCCCCGTTGCCCTATGTGGAGTGACCCCAGCTCCAGAAACTTCATAGAAGTTGCCCAAATGATGTCAACAGCATCCAAACCAGGGCCAGCACAGGAAAGGTTTGTCATTGTGCCTCCTCACCTCCTGGCAATTGCCCTCCTTACACCAGCCCCAGCCTGGACCTGGCTTCTGTGCTGGAGCCCATCGAATGCATCTCCTCAAAGAATTAATAGGAGCTCAAGGAAAGGAAGTATAAGAGAATTCCTAAAACCTTGAAGGCTCCAAAGAAGGGAGAGGTGAATTTGTGAGGGAGATATTAGGAATGCGAGGAGGAGTCCTTTTTCTGCATGGAAGAGGCTGGTTCCTCCATCACCATCTGAGGCTGCCTTTCCTGCAGTTGGGAAAGAAGACAGAAGTGTGGGAAACCACTTCTTTGAAAACAGCGCACAATGACCTAATGGCTCCTTCCCTGTTATATGCAAAGGAAGGAATAGACTAGTGAAACAAGGGTAGGGGGCTTTGCTGGTTGTTCCCCTGTCACAGCTGAAGGGCAGTGCCAGGTCACCAGGTGCAGTCTACTTCCTTTCCCAGCCCCAGCAAGCAGCACTCCCAGGGATGGGAAGGTGTGTGGCAGGACCTCTCTGACTCCAGGTTTGGAAAACTCTCAATCATTAGATCGACTTCCCTATCCATAGCCTGCATCTGTGCTCAGAGTCCAAGACTCCCCTTTAGAGCAAGAATACATGACCCAAATTTTACTATTTAATTCTTACTGTGTTTTGCAAAGCTCACCCTATGGAACCTCTCATATTCCAACAGAATTACTGGGTCCTTCAAAATACAACCAGGACTTCTCTACCTTTTATGTGACATATTACCCAGCCCAGAGATTAATTTTCCTTTCTTCTATAATATAATGGAATACATGCATAATGATATAGTATATACTTATATATAACAATAGCAATATATACTAGCATATATGCAATGTATATGCAATGTAGCAATACTGCCTTATCTGGAACATAGTAATCTGATATCACCTCTCCAGAAATTCTACAAGAACCAAAAGTTATACCAAAAGGCATCTGAGCTGCCAAAATAAATATTGCAAGATCCATGCACTAAAATTTAAGTATAATTAGGCCTGTGTTCCGGTAGGTTAGTGACATTTTTAATATGATCCTAATAAGTCTGGCTGTCTAGTCAGTTAGAAAGAGGAGGAAGAAGCTAGAGACAGACACACTGACAGTAAAAAGAAGTCATAGCTACTGGAAAGTGTGTGAGAATTTAAAGAAAAAAACAAAAACAAAACAAAACAAAAAACCCTCTACAACACAAGTCCAAGAGCCCCAACAGCACAGCAGTCTAGGGTCATTTATTCCAGGGGCAAATAGCTTTCCACACTTCAGCATGCCCTGAGTTGTCAATAAAAAGGCAACAAACTATTATGTCTCATGCGTAAGGAAGTAGGAAACAGTACAATGCAATTCTTTTAAAAGTCCATCTACAAAAGTTAAACTTTGGCCGGGCGCGGTGGCTCACGCCTGTAATCCTAGCACTCTGGGAGGCCGAGGCAGGCAGATTGTTTGAGCTCAGGAGTTCGAAAACCAGCCTGAGCAAGCATTTTCTACTAAAAATAGAAAATAAATTAATCAGCCAAATAAAAATATATAGAAAAAATTAGCCGGGCATGGTGGTGCTTACCTATAGTCCCAGCTACTCGGGAGGCTGAGGCAGAAGGATCGCTTGAGCCCAGGAGTGTGAGGCTGCTGTGAGCTAGGCTGACGCCATGGCACTCACTCTAGCCCAGGCAAAAGAGTGAGACTCTGTCTCAAAAAAAAAAAAAAAAAAAGTTAAACTTTTTATAGTTTGGGGGCTTACAAACTATATGCCCCCCAAAATTTATCTCCAGAATAACTCATTTATCCTCTGCTCTTCTTTTCCACTATATTCACATTTCACATTTCCACCGAAGAGTGTGCAAAAGAATCAGGACAAATCTATAAGCTAGGAAGATGGGTTGCCACACTGAGAAGGTGATTTCATTACTTCATAGCCAATGGTGTGCTGGAGCCAACTCGCACCAGCTCAGGAGCACTGGGTATTCAATTTTCAGAAATTTCATGAGCAATTGTTAAACACAGCTCTTACTAGACACTAAATTAGGTAAGCTTACAATTGAATAAATTATACTATCAGTCAAAACAAAAGTAAGAAATACTTCAAACTCATCACTTCCTAACCATTTTAACAGATGCTACTATGGTGTGTGCTCTTGCAGATATTTATGTCTGCTGTGTCTGTTCGGTGGAAACGCCTCTTAATCATGCACCGCTGCTGTTAAAAAAAGGAAAGACAAATAAGGATGAGGACCTCCATTTCCTCCTACCTTAAACCTGAGTAAGTGAGGATTTTCTGTTTGCAGCTGAGGCAGTAAGCTTAAGAACCGAAAGACAACAAGCTGGGGTTACATAGAAGAGCCTGGTTCCTAGATGACACCACTGAGCCCTCACACCAAATCTAAAACTACTCAGACTCCCAGTTACGTGAGTTAATTAAATGTCTTTATTACTGTAGCCACACACATCTTAGCTGTTATGATATTTAACCTGGCATGTCCTTGGAAGGAGATCTCCATTTTCTGCAGGAAACATCGCCCTCTTCCCAGCTTGTGATTTTCCGAGACATTGTATCTGACAACTCTGTAGGAGCAGAAACCTGTGGTTTAAAGCAGGTGGGACTTGTCCATATTTTGAGTGAGCCAAGGAGAGCTGGCACAGGTGAAATAGCCCAGACCTCTATCTAGGACGTCAGAGATTCTAAAAAAGGTGCCACACATCTAATTTTACCTGTGAAGCCAAAGGTGGTGAGAAGTGCCTGGTAAGGAATGGTCAAGGCCAAAGGTGTGGGCTGGAGAGAAGACTTTAAGCCACGTGAGAGTTGCCATAAGACACCAAAAGGGTTGTGTGTGGAAAAGGCTTGGAGTTGCTCTGTGTTTTCCCACTGTACCAATGGGCCAAAGTTAAGTGGGGGTTGATTTTAGCTTGGTACATCCAATTAGAGTTACCCACCCAAGATGGCTGACCCTAGATGTGTCCCAAGCAAAGCACATCTTCATTGAATAGCAAGTCTCTACAGTCCCATTCAAGCCCCAAATCCTAAAATTATCTAGTCCTGTTGATAACATGCAAATTATCTTCAGGGTCATAATTCAGTGATTAGAGGTGAGGGCAGAGGCCCTTGATGGAGGTAACCATGCAGAGTGGAGAATTTGAGGTCATCAATTTTTGGAGAAGAAATGGATGTGGTAATTTCCTTCAAAAATTGAAAATAGAATTGCTATATGATCCAGTAATTCCACTTCCAGGTATATACTCAAAAGAATTGAAAGCAGGGTCTCAAAAAGATACCCGTACACCCATGTTCATAGCAGCGTCAGTCACAATGGCCAAAAGGAGGAAGCAACCCAGTGTCCATTGGTGGGTGAATGGACAAACAAAAAGTGGAAGGGAGTTCTGACACATGCTACCACATGGATGAACCTCAAGGATGTTATGTTAAGTGGAATAAACCATTCACAAAAAGACAAATACTGTGTGATTCCATTTATATGAAGAACCAAGAGCAGTCAAACTCATAAAGGTAGAAAGTAGAATGGTGGTTACCAGGTACTGGGGGGAGGGAGGAATGGGAAGTTATAGTTTAATAGGTATGAAGTTTCAGTTTTGCAAGATGAAAAGAGTTCTGCTGATTGGTCGCACAACAAGATGAACGTACTTAACACTACAGACGTACACTTAAACGGGTTGAGATGATAAATATTTTTAAAAGGACTATAATTGCTAGGTATCTTCTAGAACTCAAATCCAGGAGATCTTTTCTCCACTTTCCTGGGTGCAAGGACCCTCCACCCTGACCCCTAAGAAAAGGCAAGTCTGTTCTCAGTGGCACCAAAGAGGAGAAAGCAGGTGCAGCCACTGCTCGGCATCTCTGCTCAGTAGCTGGCTGTGCTTTGGAGAGGCCATCGTGCCCTCCCACAAATGACTGCTCTGATTCCTGCCGCAGTCATTTCCCTATTTGAACAAAGAACCCTAAAAAGAGGCACTGAGTTAAAAAAAGAAATGCTTTTGACATCATCCATTCTGACCCCTCTGTTCTGAGACCCAGAAAGGAAAAATGATTTCGCCTGAGATCATGCTTCACATTAGTGACAGCCAAGATTAGAACCATGAGAGCTTCAAGAAGTGGCCCCTCCACTCACAGGTAGGTTGGTGGAAGTATTATTTAGCATTGCTAAAGAACTTCATATTTGCAAAGTGCTTTATGCTCATCTATTATTCATGCACTAATGAGAATACTTAGATTGTGCCTTTTCTCCAAGGAGCTCAAAGCACTTTGTAAATGTTAACTCATTCACCCCCTACGTCCCAATGGGACAGAAGAAATCCTCACCCCTTGGCTCTGCACTTGGTAAAGAGTCAGCCCAGCAAAGGCATGATGGACAGCAGGCTCAGAACCAGGGATTTCCAGGTTCCTATTCCCTCGCTGTCTTTTATGTATCTAAACAGCGTTCCTGGTACTGAAATACAAGCTCTAGAATCCAATGAGATACCTCCCTGAGGCTGAATGGCATGTATGGTACCAGGGGAAAGGGGTTGGAGTTCTAGGGAGGGGGAGAAGAAAGGGAGTAAAGTCAGAAGGAACATTTTTCTAGCCACACCATAATAGCCCACACTTACTGAGCATCCACGGTGCACCAGACCCACATCTCCTGAGTCATCTGATTGAATCCCATCTTATCCCTGTGGTTGGATAGTGATTATCTCCCTTTATCAAATGAGGAAACTGAGGCTTGGGGAGGTTAGGAAGCTTTCCCATGGCCACCCCCAGACAGTGTCAGCACTGTGACCAGAACCCAGATCAAACTCCAGGGCCTGTGCTCTGTGGAACTGCTTCTCCCCAGTGTTAAGGGATAGTCATGGCAGAAACCATCGGTCAGTAATGTTACCAAATCCCATTCTTGGAAAAAGGTACTCTCTCACCTAAGTCAATAAGGAGGCAGACGGATGAAGGAACCCCCCGCACCCTGCCCCAAAGGACGTTCCCACCCTTTCCTCCGGCACGCTGTCCCCAGGGACTTGCCTCTAACACAGCACTGGCCTTGTCACACTTACAAGACCACCTCTCCTCCACCAGACTGTGAGCTCGCTGTCTTCCTTTCACATCCCTGGTGCCAATGTAGTGCCTGATACCCAGAAGGTGCCCAGGTCATATCTGTGGGAAAGGAGGGAACAAGATAAGACTTTGAGACAGACCTTAATGCATGTCTAACCCAACTGTCAATGATTTTATGATTCTACAATCAAAGCTATTGACGTAAGTCATAAGTTTCATTTTTGAAATTTCACTCTGCACCCCTCCTCTCCTCAAATAGGGACTCATTGATCAAGAAGTGGTCATTGAGTATCTGCAGCATTACAGGGCTGTGGGGTATACTGAGGACATCCATGAGTTTATCTTTATCCTCTCAGAGTTTGCATGCCAGTTAGGGCCATGAGGATAATATACAAATGAGGCAAATAATGAATGACACAAGATAAATTTACATGCTGATCTGGGGTTTAGACTGAGCGCTCTGGGGAGTTTGGGTCTTGGGGAAGGCTTCATGGAGAAAGAGATATCTGAGCAAGACCTAAAAAGACAGCAAGCACGATAGGGACAAAAGAAGACATCCTGCTGAGAGAACACATGGAGCCAAGACAAGGTGATGAACATGGGCTGTGGGCAGGACAGGAGCAGGACCAGCCTTCAGGAGCAGTGGGCATATTTCCTAGGCATTTCTTTGCCAGTCACAGAAATTCCCTCAACTCCTTGAAAACCAGTCGTCAGCATGCGATGTGTAACAAGCTATTCAACATTAACCCCAGTTCCAGGGAAATATTTCCTTACCCCTTTATTCATTAACAAAGGAGGACGGTTGTTTAAACCTGGGTATTCTCCTTTAATGAATACTGACTCAATGAGGTTCATAACTTGAGTTGGGAAACCTGGAAGTCAATAAAGAAACTGCATTCTAAACAATATTAAAACTTCCTGGTACTGCAGTAATTAGAATTTCAAACACTAATAAAAGACTGTACAGTTAATTAGCAGCAATCATAAAAGTCTAGGAACAAATATACTATGTATTAAATATAACAACTAATGTAATTGCTACACACCGACTGAAAAATTAAAGAGGGAGAGGTTAGAAAGGGAAAGTGCTTGCCACAACAGTGTCAGGTCAGAAGCTGAAACACTTTTTCTCTTGGTTTTTGTGGCCACAGTTCCTTTTTATAGTAATGTTATTATCACACAGTCTTTACTGTTGAATTAGAATGTTTTATTTCTCACTAATAGGTCCATTTCCTTAAGAAGCCAGGAAATTTGGCATACTCTGGTTAAGCTACAATCTCAACTACATGACATTTTCTCATCCTAGAGGCCAAACTCATACATAAATACACATACACACACACACATACACACAACTGGTAGCTGATTTTATGCAAACGTGAAGTCAACAGCCACCTTTTCAGCATAAGTTGAAGATCTTAGGAACATCTCCCCACCCCACCCCCAAATCACCCAAACATCCTTCACTAACCTGACAACACTCCACCTTCAGGACTCTCTGATGAATAGGTTCCAGGAGGAACATAGCACCCCTTATAAAATATTCTTACCAAAAAAATCAAATTTGATTCTGATCACACTTCTAGATTTGTTTGTTTTTTTTTTGTTGTTTTTTTTGTGTGTGTGTTTTTTTTGAGACAGAGTCTCACTGTGTTGCCCGGGGTAGTGAGTGCTGTGCGTCATCCTAGCTCACAGCAACCTCAAACTCCTGGGCTCAAGCGATCCTCCTGCCTCAGCCTCCCGAGTAGCTGGGACTACAGGCATGCGCCACCATGCCCGGCTGACTTTTTCTATGTATTTTTTTAGTCGTCTGATTAATTTCTTTCTATTTTTAGTAGAGACAGGGTCTCGCTCTTGCTCAGGCTGGTTTTGAACTCCTGAGCTCAAACAATCCGCCCGCCTCGGCCTCCCAGAGAGCTAGGATTACAGGCGTGAGCCACCGCGCCTGGCCTGTTGTGGGTTCTTGATGGCGAGAGATGCAGAGGTGGGCATGGAGGAGGGGGAAGGGCAAAGATGTGTCAGCACTATTCCTAGCGCCTGGTATTATTATTTTTTAAATTTTTATTTCAGTATATTATGGGGGTAAAAATGTTTAGGTTACATATATTGCCTTTGCTCTGCCTGAGTCAGAGCTTCAAGTGTGTCGATCCCCCAGACAGCACACACTGCACCCATTATGTGTGAATATACCCACCCCCTCCTGCCCCTCCTACCTGTCCGACACCTGATGAATGTTACTACTATATGTACACATATGTGTTGATCAGTTAATGCCAATTTGATGGTGAGTACATGTGGTGCTTGTTTTTCCATGCTTGTGATACTTCATTTAGTAGAATGGGCTCCAGCTCTAGCCAGGATAATACAAGAGGTGCTAGATCACCATTGGTTTTTGTGGCTGAGTAGAACTCCATGGTGTACATATACCACATTCTATTAATCCACTCATGTATTGATGGGCATTTGGGTT
>CAUYRB010061465.1:0-15174 GCA_963574695.1 Propithecus perrieri | reverse complement strand
AGTCTCTGTGCATCACTGCTAATTTTACATCTAGACTTATAAAGCTTTCTGTACCTGTACACTGCTTCTATTCTTGTGTATAGTAAACTCCTTTTCATCCATCAAATCTTAGCACAAGGGAAACCATTCCTAATGGTTCACCGTGCCCTGCAAATTTCATTCACAACACTTTACACATTCTTCAGTTGTATATGGATGGATTCTTTTCTGTTCCTCCCATGTTCCCCTTTTGCTCCCTTATATCCTCCTTACCTGGAAAACAGTGCCTTCCACAGCATAAGTGTTCAAATATTTGTTTGGAGAATGAAGGCAAAAGACAATCAGAATACATTGTGCTACATGCTGTGCTGCAGGAGCCATGGACTCACATAGATGGGTCCCCCAGCCCAGTCTTGGAGGATCAATGATGTGTAAACTGAGAGCTAAGTGGTGACCTAGGCAAGTGAAGCCAGCAGAGGCGGGGAGAGAGGGAGATGCAAGTGTGTTCCAAGTAAAGGAACAACATGTAGAGAGGCCAGGAAGGGAGATACTTGGAATTCCATGGAATTCCACAGGACATACAACATTCAGTCACCCTGGGACATATTTGGGCACATGTTCACATGCCCAACACAGAGCCTGCATTCAATCCAAGCACAGTGTAAAAGCAAATGTCTTAGGTTAGTGCCAGAAAAGTTGCCGTAGCCTCCTGCAATGGTTGGTTCTGCTTTTCTCTGATCGTCTCACCCTGTCAAGACGCACATGGTGGCAGCTGTGAAATTGCTAGCAAAGGTGCAAACCTGCCTAGGCCTCTGGCCAGTGAGACAGCCAGGATACCTGCAGCCTGCCTCCAGCATGACGTGATGGTGAAGCTGCCATAGATTCTGTCCTCGGCATTTCATTGACTCTTGCAGGCAGGCGTCAATGCCCAAGCGGTGCAGGCCATGCACACAAATGGTGGCCATTCTTGGTCTCTAGCTCCTCTTCTGTTGGAAATGCTGGGATTTATTTTCAGCTTAATTCCTTTCAGGTATCTATGTATGTTGCTTCAGTTGTGTATGAAAATCAATGGTTTGCATTTTTTTTTTATTTCAGAATATTATGGGGGTACAAATGCTTTGGTTATATATATTGCATTTGCACCGCCTGAGTCAGAGCTACAAGCATGCCCATCCCCCAGACAGCATGCACCGCACATGTTAGGTGTGAATTTATCCAGTCCCTCCCCTCCTCCCACCTGCCCGACATCTGTTATCCATTGTGAGTTGATTTTTGTGAGAGGTGAGAGGTGAGAGGCGTGGATCCTGTTTCCGTCTGCTACATGTGGCTATTCAATTTTCCCAGCACCATTTATTGAATAGGGATTCTTTTCCCCAGTGTATGTTTTTGCCTGCATTGTCAAAAATCAGATGACAATATCTAGGTTCTCAGTCATGTTCCATTGGTCTGTATCTCTGTTCTTGTGCCAGCATCATGCTGTTTTGTTTACTATAGTCTTGTAGTATAGTTTGAAGTCCGGTAGATTGATGCCTTCCAATTTGTTCTTTTTGCTTAAGGCTGCTTTTGCTATATGGGGTCTTCTCTGGTTCCATATGGAGCATAGAATTATTTTTTCTAGATCTGTAAAAAATTATGTTGATATTTTAATAGGGATTGCATTGAATCTGTAGATCACTTTGGGTAGTATAGACATTTTAACAATATTGATTCTGCTGATTCATGAGCATGGTATGGAAACTGCTGATGTAAACCATACTATGTCACATGTTAATAGTGGCTTTTCACTTTGGATTTTATTTCTAAATTGAAGTATTGAATATATAGTACTTATAGTGTCATTTTTCTGTGGTCACGCAACTTAAATCTTCCTGTCAACTTATTCTCTATAATAAATGTCTATGCTACAAGTCAGAAAACCTGTAATTGACTCAGCATAGGCAGACAGTGATTTCCCAGTGATAGACAGCTGGGTTTTCAGTGCAGGTAGCCAATTTTTTCTACCTATTGGCATACTTTATCTGGTGTTCAGAAGTTACCTATATGTCTTCTATATGCATGTTGGATTTTCATTTTATTCTATACAAAGGCAGGCAGGGTTGGGTGGTAGAATGAGTAGCTAGAAGATCTGTTTTAAAATCTTAAGCATGGTATAATCTTTGCCAGAGTATTTCTGCTAAGAGCCTTGGTTGCCTTCCTTGCAGAAGGGAACAGTAATCCTTACCTCATGAGTGTCATAAAGATGAAATGAAATACTAATTTAAAACACAAGCTTTAATTAGTAAATGTAAAACTAACTTGTTGCCTTCTTTATCTAGTTATTAATAGTATTAATTGATCAATATATATAATTTACCAATATGACATTCATTTTTGTCAACATTTTTCATAAATTCATCCTAAAAACATATCTTTAGACTTTCACTCTGTGGTTGTGGCATTCCTCAGGCTCCTAAGTAGAAGGCTCATTGTTTCAAAATAGACTCAGTCTCAATTTCCCTAGAACAAGGTTCTCTACTTTGAATGTTTTTTTGTACACTCCCTCTTCTTTTTGGGCACAGTTTGTCATTATTCACATCCATGGCTTTAAAAACAAGATATTCAAAAACAGAATCTATTCTTCTGTATCACTTTTAACCTTACATTTCTTTAAGCCTAATCCTGGTTGGCAAATACATACAGTATTGAAAAAGCAGGGCCGGGCACGGTGGCTCACGCCTGTAATCCTAGCACTCTAGGAGGCCAAGGTAGGAGGATCACTTGAGCTCCAGAGTTCAAGAGCAGCCTGAGCAAGAGCAAGATGCCCATCTCTACAAAAAATAGAAAAATTAGCTGGGTGCAGTGGCACATGCCTGTAGTCCCAGCTCAGGAGACGGAGGCAAGGAAGATTGAGCCCAGGCGTTTGTGGGTGTGGTGAGCCATGGTCATGCCACTGCACTCCAGCCTGGGCGACAGAGCAAGACTCAGTCTCAAAAAAAGGTGCATTATTCCTGAGAAAGGATACTTTGTTTTAATGTTATTCTTTTGCAATTTACAGCAAATGGAAAAGATGTCTGGAGTCAGAAGATCCAGCCCTCTTCTTTAGCCATCTCTAAAACCACAGGCACGTCCTTACCTTCTCTAAAATTCAATTTCTTTCTCTGTATATGTAGCACTCATGCAACTGTTTTAAACAAAATAATGTGTATCAGAACTTTATGACTTAGAATTTACTACCTGGTAGTTTCTGTTATTATGAAAATAAGAGTTATTCTATGTTGCTAGTATTAAAGTAGAAAAAGAATTATTCTTTTGTTTGGTTAGAACATTGTTTCAATCAGAATTGGAAAGCAAGGCCAGTGAGCAATTTATCACCAATTTTGCATTTTTTCTATTTTCCATTTGTATTTAGTTTTAATGGAACCTGGATATTGCATTTGTTGGGGATAACGTCAACCACAAGAACTCTGTAAGGCTAATTAAGTTTATGACCAGCACCTTCAATTTTTATTTCTTTTTGGCTTGTCTACCCTGGAACACTAGAGTTTTTAGGTTCACTTTCAACCCTCAGATTTTTCCACCCTGGCACTTTAACTGAAATAACATCCTTTCTTTTGTCCTTAGGTGAACCCAAAATTAACCTTTCTATTTGGTAATTGAGAGATGGTCCAGTCAACTGGGCTGTTGAATGTCCAGGCTCAACTTAGGGATATAAGAGGAATAGCATTAGGAGCAGCAGGTTAAATCCTGAATGAGGATGTGGCTAGTGTTGGTAAAGATGATTGAACTTTAAGGGAAATGCATGGAGAATTAGAATTTCTAAAGGTTCGATTGCTTTTGAAGATAATTTAATATTCCTCATGTTTAATATTAAACTTCCTAGTTGGAGAAATAGAGAAAAATAGTTTACCAGTGGAAAGCACAAGAGAATATTGTTGAAACCACAAAATCATTGGGAAGATGCTTTGCTAAGCGTGTTTCAGGGTAGAAGCTGAACCTCCAGGGTTTTACTGTGGGCTGAACTCTTGCTTGAGCCTAGGAGAATGATTTAATTGTTACACTGGAACAAAGAAGAGAAAAGCTGAAAAAAAAAGTGAGAGTGGAGATGGTGAAATAGAAAAAGAACAACTTCCGCGTGATGTAATGAAACAGGTTACTAAATTCACAAAATACTTGAAGTGATTTTTTGGGGGGTAAGGGTAACACATGGGGCCTGGGTTAGTCTAATGTGGGCCATCTGAGGCATTGTGTCCCAAGAAAATGAGTCAGAACTATGGAGAAGTTAGTGTCTGAGAACTCACTGAAATCACAGGCCAAGTTCCGGACTTCTCTATGGAAGGACGACTAGCCAGGTAAAGGTGGAGATGAGAATAACCAGCCGTAGGGGCCAGGGACCACCAGGATAGCCTCTAAATGACTAGAGTAAAAGTTATTTCTGCTTACAGGATGCAAAGCCCCGTCTCTTCCCTTGAAGATAAGAAAATGGAGACCTAAGTGTCTAAGTGACATGCCTGAGCTCACAAGGCTACACTTCCGGTCTGGTGCTACAGTGAGGAAACCGGAAGCCGCTCACACGCTCTTTGCAGTAAGTGCGGACAGTCCTGCAGATGAAGCGGCCGGTCCTGTGCCGACTGGCTCACCAGGCCTGGGGCTCTCTCAGGACAGCTGACCCAGGTGGCCCTCAACCCTCAGTTCCACTTGGAACTAATGTTTCTAATAACCCACTGCAATCGCAAAACACTGCACCTCATCCCCGTCATCCCTGGGGCATCAGTGCCTGTTCATCACTTCCCCTCTCTGTCCCTTCGTGTTCCGAAGTTCCTCCTTCCTTTCAACGCCAACCCGCCCTCCTCTCTCCTCCAAGCCTTTCTACTGTCCCGTCATAAGCCCCCGTTTTGCGGCAAACCCATGTTCCTGCATCCTGGAACTCTTCGCTGCATACTCCTACTTTCTGCCTAACTCATGGCTCTCCTCCCTTACACTGCTCTCTTCACCTCAACCTGGCTTCTACCCCTGATAGTTCTATTGACACCGTTCTTACAAGAATGCTAACATTTGCAATATCAACTCACCATGATTCTACGATTTAGGCATCGTTGCTCTTATCTGCATCATACCGGTCATAACAGAACTGAAGTCACAGGGCTGGCGTGAGCTTCCAATAGCATGCGCTTAGTTTTCAGTTGACGCTTGCTATTATTCTTATCATTATCATGTTGTTTTTGTTGTTGACTTTTTCCTCTTGTAAACGTTCTTTTTCCTGATTTTTGGAGCAAGCTTCTTTTGGGATTTTCATTCTTCCCCGGATATTTTCTGTGTTTCCCTTGTAGCTCTTCTTCTTTCACCAGTCCTTGAAAAGTTAATTCTCTTTGGAGCTCTTCCTGAGCTGTAGTTATAAACAATATCTTCTTCTACCATTTCAACTATCACCTACCCGCTAGTTATTCTCAAGTCTTTACCTCTAGACCGTCACTCTAATGAACTCCAGAACCGTTCATGTAGTGCCACTGCTCTATTTTTCCCATTTCAGCGAATGACAACACCTGCCAGTTGCCCAAACCAAAACCTGGGTACCATCGATGACTCTCTGCCATATGCAATCAATACTTTGAGAGGCCAATTCTATCTTCTACACATTTCTGAAATCTGTCTACTTTGATTCAACCTCCCTGTCACTGCCATTTCAGGATTGCAATAGTCTTGTCTGTCTTTCCCACTGGCCTGTAAGCACCCATTAATAGAGATTATGTTTTGTTTACTATTACATCTCAGGAAGCCAGTGCAGCATCCAGCCCATAGTAAGTACTCAAGAAATATTTTTGAAAGAATAAAAGTGGCAGTAAGAACACACTTGATGTTTAAATGTATTTTCTAATAACGCACTTCAGTAAAAGGAACACAAGTTATATGCTGTGGCAAGTCATTCTGCTTCTCAGTTGCCTAATCTGTAAAATAAAGAGGCTGGATGAAATAGATATATATCCTTAAGCTCTTTAGGTTTACTATTGTATTATTTTCTGAAGATTCCCCCATGAGAAATTCCAAACATTTCCACCAAAGAAACTTAGTAAGAATCTAGAAGGATGGTTGCCTCTTGGCTGAGTCGACAAATGCTGTTTTCCTAGATCCAGTTGTAGGATACCTGTCTAATTCCAGATATTCTAGAGCACTTTCAATTCAAGGATCAGTAAGGACCATTCTAGACAGGAGTCTAGACTATTCTAGAATAATCAGGACAATGTGTTTCTTTCAAATCCCTGTTTAATAGGTTTAATGTTGAGCCTATATCACAAGTTTAGTGTCTTCACTTGAAAGCTACAGCAAATGTAAAATAGAACAGCAACTCCAGAGTCAGACTGTTTGGACACAAAGCACTGTTCCTCCCATTACTTGCTGTGATTTTGGGAAAATCTCGATTTTTCTCATTTGCAAATTGGAATAACCATAATAACTAACTTACAGTGTTTTGTGAAGATTAACGCATCAATACATGCAAAGTTATTAAAACAGTGTCTGGTATAAAGTACGAAGTCAATAAATGTTACCTATTGTTATTATTACCTTGTTACTGTTTTAATTACTTTCTTGTTGGCTTAAATTTCAGTTAAGGGGATTTTCAAAAGGAGAAAGTCTTTTGTCATCTGTGGTCTCTTTCCAGTCCCCTTGGAAGAACAACCCCTTCATTGAACCACCAGATCTCAGTGTCTGACATTTCTAACTTTTTAACCATCTTGAGATGTTGTGCTATTTCATAGAAAAGTAATAAGTGAAATTTTTAAGAGATAAAATATTTAAATAATTACTTAAATAATAGTTTAAGCCATATATAACCATCTACAAAGTCTATTATAATATTCAAGGAATTTATATTATGTGTACCATCTGTGAAATGATGCCGATGATAAGGAGGACATCAAGGCTGACTTCTAACTTAATCATTGTGGGTTTGTTCATTAATTAAACCACCCATCAAAAATGTTTCCATCACTGACTATGTTTGGGATACTTGATAGGAAACTAAATTAAATCAGACATGGACACTACCACTAAATAGAAGCTCATCATAGAGATAAGAGAGTTATAAACAGCTTAAACCAGGCCAATAGTTGTAAGTGTTATTTAAACAAGAAGTAGTGTTATGTTGTGAAAGAGTAGGGAAGGAAAAGTTGTTTTTTGATAGGGGCTTAGTTGCAGTGATATGGAGAAATATTTTAGTTAGATTTTAAAGAACATTTAAGATTTGACATACGGAAATGGATGGGGAAAGATTAGTGTGTACAAAGATACAAACATAAGAAAGTACAGAAAATATACATGTGACAGTGAGAGGTTCATTTCATCTTACATGTAGGGCATATAATAGAGAATAAGAAAAAATGAGTAAAAGATAAACATTGGTATCAGATTGTGAAAGGCCTTGAATACTAGGGAATAAGTTTTTGAGAAGTGTAGTGAAATAAAATAGAACTCTGAAGATATGTGTAGTTGAGTTTGAATCCTGGTTTAGTCTCTTACAGTTTAGGCTTAGACCAAACGAATGAAAAAAAAAAAAAAACCCAAGAAATGAAGAGAGAGGAGAGGAACTTTCCTGAGCATCCAGCGTCCTGATTGACAGAACTGGCAAATAGCACTGTTAGGAAGATGGAAGATAATGTACTGTGGGCACTTGAAACACACAAGCTGTTATTGTAATTTAATCTGTAGGTGATGGTTCCTCTGCTACTAGAAACTGTATTTCTGTATTTAGTGGAAACTAAGAGACTATTGCACTGAAGGTGCACACGAGCAGATTTTCCCTGTCCCCTGAGAGCATGTGGAGACCTGCTGTAGGACTCCCCTATGTCCACAGTTTAACCAGGCATTTAGGATAAACGTTGACCTTCTCAGCTGGAGCCAGTGGCCATGACCCCTGAGACAACCTCAGAGGTGCTCAGGGACTTGCTGAAACGCTTAACCTGCAATCATCAGATGTGCGCTGCATCTGGCCCTGCCCTGTTTCCAAGCAGGGTGCCAGATCCCCGTTAGGCTCCAACAGAAAACACGCCCATCACAGCAATCAGGCTCAGAAAATATGAACTCAGAAAATATGCTTTCAAGACTTTTCACAAGCCAGCTCATTTTGTTTTTAAGAATGAAAGCCCAGCTCTTTATTATTTGCTTTCTCTTTAGAGACAGCCTATGGATTAGGTTACAATTGCATTCTTTATCCTTTCTGTAAAAAATGATTACAGATCATGTGAACCAAAGAATCATAACAGTTAGAGGCTGGAAGAGAGTAAATCTTCCAACTCCTGTTGGAATAATATGGTTTGCTCTAATATCGCCTTTAATGTTTGCTAATGAATCACTTTTCCATTGTCCTGGAGGATGGAGGTTTGCCTCGCTTCTTTTCAAAGACTATTCTGGAATATAGTAACCCAACTACTAATTCATTTTTTTGGTCTCTTTGGAATATTTCTCCTGACAGTCTGAATTTTCTTTTCTGAATTTCATACCTAGCTCTATTCCTTTGAACCAAACTAAATAATTCATTTCTTCCCCATTTCAGCTTTTTATAACACATAACCTGTCACTCTACTCCCAGTTTGTTCTACCTTAACTAAACTGTCCACATGTAGGGGCTTGAATCTTCCTCTATTTCCATCATCATTTTATTCTTGATTTTGTTACTGGTGCTACGTGGATATCTACAGTATAAAATGCACAAAGAGTTTTCCAAGTTTTGAAAATTACTTTTGTAGCTATTGTTGCCAAGGAAACTACTTCTACTGTATCTCAGTTTTGTTTAGCACGTAGAGTCCACTGTGGGACAGATCTTAAAGAATCACTGCCAGATTTGTCTCTCTATTGTTTTTCTCTTTTTTCCCCCTGTAATTCAGAAAACTGGGCTTTATTCCAGAAGTTATTGGGGAAAATAGTAACTGCCCTGAGCACCATCTTTGAGTGGACCTAGTCATGAAACACTCGGCGGTGGACTGACACACTTGCTGATGAGATGTTGGGAACAGGAGCTGGGGGACTTGTAAATATCACTGAAATGCTGAGTGAGCCTATAAGGATTTAACCTTTACAATATTTAAGCTTCACTTTACAATACGGCCTATCTCACCAAACTGTACCCCATAAGGGTAACCCATCCTTAGGCCTGATAGCAGAATATTCTTCCCCATAAATGCATGCTTCCTGTTACTATAAGAAATGTCATATGATTATGAAAATGCTATGCAATTGTACATTTGCGTACTTATATTTATATACTACACTCATTAATTTAAAATTTACAATGCTTGGTTTTCAATTAATTCATTAGCTGACCAGATGGTAACAATGCTTTTTCTGTCAAATCCTTAGACTACTTGAGAAATACAAGAAGATACATCAAACACCTGAAAAGAATATATATTCGTTGACTACAGTGTTTTCTCATGAAACAATTCACCATTTTCAGCCTTTAGCAGCCCAGATTTTTCATATATCTGCCTCAAATAGCCAGAGGCAGACAGGATTAAGGACAAATGAGATCAGCCTTCTTCAGTTATCAGCAAACATGAGTAGCTGTTCATCGAGGGCAGGTGGCTACTTGCCAGGCGGAAGTCTCTTCCACCGTCCTCATTACACTCCCCACCCTCCATTATTCCTGTTAATAGTCTTGCACGCACAGCCAGGCAGGGGGGGTGTTTTTGCTCACAGCATTTATTTGTTTTTGCACAGCTGAATATTTAGATAAGCCAGCAGGTCCTTGTTAAAACCGCTAAGGAGTTGATATTTGTCTATTTTCTCCTGCTTTGACTCATCTGTGGCACGCCCATCCACCCTCTTTCGACTACCTGCTGCCAATCTGTTCCCTAACACAACACAAGAGTATTTACGCTTTGGTTGTGATACATTCACACCATACGTTAGAATGATCCCAGGGCATTTGCCTTAATTTAAACTTTTACTTTTCAATTCTAGAAAAATTCCATTCAACTAGCTTCTTTGTGACTGATTCTGCCCTGCAGTCTTTTACATCCAGTAACACATCAGTGAGAGGATGAGACAATGGTTTGTCTCCATTTTAAAAAGGTATCACTTCTGAAAATAATTTTTTCAGAGACTAGCAAACTGTAGGCACCCAAATAAATATTTCTTCCTCCGTCCTGCCCTTTCTATTCCCTGAAATTTGAACATCTAAATATTTGGGTAGTTTATGGGACAACGCAGCCTCAACTGTTTTTGCTTTAGTTTCTTTGAAACTGTTCAGGGGTGAGTAATGTTCCTCCTTCTGATCTGGAAACTACTTCCCAGGGAATAATAGATCTGAGATTTATTGATTGTGATTGTTTGTGGCCCATTTCCTGGGAGTTGATGGATACACAGAAACACGTCTCAGCATTTGGTCTTCAAGTGTTTTAACCGACTTTCCTCTTCTATTATCTCTTTGCATCCTTGTCCCTGATAGGCACCTATGACTCCTGGTTTCTCATCGTTCTGTGCCCGACAGCCAGCAGCATTCACTCGCTAGCATCTTAATTCAGGACTGTGTGAGCATTGATAGGTAAAAGGACAAAAATTCATGAAATTGATAGTACAATGCGAGACAGACACATAAATAGGTATTTATAATGTGTTGTACAATGGTAGGAATAGATTCAGAGTGCTGTGGGAGCCGACTCGAAAGGAGTCATGGAGTATGAGTTCGAATCGGCCATAAAAGGGACAGGGAGTGGGGGTGGGGTGGGGGACATGGTCAGGAGGGTCCCGAGGGGGAATGACCCATGGAGAAGGAACAGTGTGTACAAAGTCCTAGGAGGCAGGGGCTGAGTCAGTGGGCAAATCGGCAGGATTTCAGGTATTTCCCTATGGTCTGGCTTTTGAGTTTTAACATGGGAGAATGTCAATGTGAAGATGGTAACAATGATTAATTATTGATGTTCACTGTAATTACAGTTGCTGCAAAAGTAAACATTAAAAAAATGTATCTAAAGTAGTTATAAAAGTTACATAAAAGTAGTGCTAATTATAGCTACTCATGATAACTTTTTATACTTTGTATCTAATTATAACAGAACATATATGTTAAGAGACCTGAGAGGGACCTTATGGATTGTCTAAGCCAATTCCTCACCTTATAGAGAAGGAAAATGAGATTCAATGGTATTCAGTGACAATTTGAAGGTTGTCCTGCTAGAAGCAGAGCAAGGATACTGGATTATTAAAAATGTGCCCTATTAACTTAGTTGTACTATAATTTTATTACAATAATAAACTCTATATTTATGCTTATTTTCAAGAAGTAGTGTTATTCATAGGGTATATTTATTTTTTCACCCTCAATTACTCCTTTTCTTCAATTGAAGTTTTCAATACTTTGATTATAAAATAATTACTAGCTATGCAGCCTATTTCATTTGCTGTTGTTCCTATTCTAGTTTCGTATCTCTGAATTTGGATAGTTGAAATAATTCCACTAAGTTTTCAATGAAAATGTGGACCACGAGTTATCAAAATAAATCTCTCGTATAGAATAGAGAGAATCCACAGAATGCAATTGTGACATTAATCAGGCCATCGGAGGGCTTTGTAATGGTAAAACCAGGGTTCGTATTATTTAAGCATCGTTGTTGGCAGATGCACGACAGTGTGCTTCAAACAGGACTCACACTAATAGACAATAAGATTAACCATTTGCTGAAATAGTAAAGATAGTTCTGCACTAGAGAGAACAAATGAAAATCTCAAGGGAAACCAAATGGGTATTATACAGGCCAATACCACAGTTTAATCCTCCCCCTCTTCAATCCCCAAATGCAAATGGAAAGTTGTTTCAAGGCAAAGTCTAATCTCTTTTGCATCTGTTCTCTAAAGCCTTGTGTTAGACAGATATCTCACTGCAGAGCTGGCATCCAAACAGGTTCAGGGAAATGCAAATCTAGCACAGAATTAAAGCAAAGAATTCTGAAATTTGATTATCATTTCCTCCCTTTTTGTATTTCTGATTTCAATTTCCTGAATTGAGGAAGCAAGACAGCACACTTCTCCACAGAGCCATATGTTGTCATCAGTGGACAATGTTACATACTCCCAAAACTCTATTTTCTCAGTAAAAGTATATTGGAAATCTAGAGACAGGGGGACACAGAATCCAAGATACACAATCCCTGAATATCAGGTTCCCATCGTTGACTGGCCACACGCCACACTGTACAGTCCCAAAATTCACAGATGTGTACACAAGAAAAAACAAGGTTAGAGTAACACTTAATGCTCCTTTGCTAGGTGGGACATTACCCCAAGTCCCAACTTAGTTTCCTGAAGAGCTTCGCTGGACCATGTAGAAACCTCTTTCTGCTTTGATAGAGATGCTTTTTACATAAAACCAAATTTCTTCAAATGGAGTTCTTTGGATCTCTTCTAAGCTCACTCTGAATCTCGGCTTTTAACATCCCAACTGTGGGGAAAGCTGGCCTAGAAAGAGAAATCAGTAGCAAGATAGAAGCCTAAAGAGGCGCAAAGGAGCTGGGACAGAGATGCTACGACTTGTCTGCAGTGTTCCTTCCTTCTAAGGCACTGGAAATTTACCCTGCTGGGAGGGAGAGCATGCAAAGAGCCAGAAAGAAACATTTGTCTTGATACAGGATTGCTTATATCTGTAGTACGTGGTCAACAAAATGCCCTTGGCCCCCACCATGATTATCTTCAGGGCAAGAAGCAGGAAGATCCTTGATCTCTTTCCCCTCAAGACTATTGGAGTACACCATGTGGTCAGCAAGATAGGAATTTGTGGTTATCAAAATCCCAGCTTTCAACTTTGCTTTGTCATAAGCAAGACTTGCATAAAATCTCCAGCACTGGCTAGCATCTGGTGTGCGGGCCTGTAGATCGCTCCTTCCCACCTACTTACTCCTGGAATTAGAAGCCTGGGTTCACAGCATGTCAGAGTGGGAAGGGACCCTGGAAGGCGGTCCAACTTAGTACATGCTTGAATCGCTTTCACTCCGTTCCGGAAAGTTGGTGATCATTCCACGTGAACACTTCTCGAAGAGCGAAAGAAGACAGGAAAGATGGAAGGAAAAGAACATTTATAACAGATACTATATACTAGGCTCCTTACTGAGATGTCACATGTATTTTACCATCTAAAACTTACATCAGGTCTGTGGGTTATTATTGTATTTAGTAAGAATCAACAGATAAGAAAAGTCAACTTGCCAGGAGGTACAAGTATAAGTAGTTATGCCAGGATTTGAGATCCAGTTTTTCTGGACGCCAAATCTCATCCACATTTCCACAGCATCTTTTAAATTTTAAGTCAAGAAACACCAATCGCTTGTCATATTTAAAGGTATTGTTGAAAAAGGGTAATGAAGCAATTTTGGTAGACACTGAAATGAACAAATTTGAATGCCATATTTTTTTTTAAAGCAGGAATAATAGTCTTTACTAGGTTTATGTCCTCTGTGTTTCTTCCAAGGGTAATAAAAATATTTAACATTTGTTGACAGTTTATTAAGTACACGGCACTGTTCTGGGGGACTTAAGAGTGTTATTTCATTTAGGTGAACTAACAGCTTTTGTAACAACCTGGGTGGAACTGGAGACCATTCTTCTAAGTGAAGTACGGCAAGAATAGAAAAACACACACCACATGTACTCACTACTGAATTGGAATTTATCTATCAATGCTTATGTGCACATATGTAAGTAAAACTCAACGGAAATGAAGCAGGTTGGGGGGGAGAACGGGATGGTTAAATTCACACCTAATGGTACCATGCACACTATCTGGGTGATGGGCACACTTATTACTGTGACTCAAACTGAACAAAAGCAAATTACGTAACCAAAATGTTTGTACCACCAGAATATTCTGAAATAAAATTTAAAAAAATAAAATATAAAAAAGAGTGTTATTTCATTTACTATTCACTAAAGTTTTGTCATTAGGTCGTCATCACAGATACAAAGATTGACTAACTTGCCTAGGATCACCCGGTTGATAAATGGTAAACCTGTGATTTCTAACCTAGAGTGGGACCCAGGAGTCTAAGCTCTTAGCCACTGGCCCCTGCTGATCCTCCGTATGGCATTCAATGTTTCCTTCACTTATTTACCATGAATATTATGAGGAACTGTTATACTATTCCTTATGACAGCTCCAATGCCCGATGAAATTCCAGAGAAAATCTTGAAGGAAAGGAAATACCAATATATTCAACAATATTCATATGGGAAAGAAAGGACTACGTGATGGATACTGATTATTTAATATTTTATCAAATGGCTGACCATTCTGGACTTATCTTATGCTAATAGTTATATTTTAAGAAGAGAGATATTATTGTGATAAACATTAAAAGGAGAATGTTTTATGTAATGATTATTTAAGTAAGCAAATAGTTTATTAGTCATCTATTCTTTCTCCTATGATTAAGAACTTTTAATAAGAGTGGAGGCAAGCAGTGATTTAATTGGAACTTCTAAAAGATTATAATTTTTAACTAAAAAATTGATACAAGTTTATTTTATAAAGTTAAAAAAATAAATCATTCCTACTTCTACAATTCAAAGACAAATTTGTTTTTCTATTTTTGTAGAGACTGGGTCTCACTATGTTGCTCAGGCTGGTCTGGAGCTCCTGGCCTCAGATGATCCTCCAGCCCCAGCCTCCCAAAGTGCTGGGATTACAGGTGTGAGCCACTGCACTAGGCTAAAGGCAAAACTTGAAAACATCTGACCATTAAGTATGATGCTTGCTGTAAGTATCCAAAGACAAATTTGAACCAACTGTTTCAAAGTTACTTTTATTTAAAATATAACTAATGATAATTATTCTTATAGGAACTATTCGTTGAGCTCTTACTAGTTGCAAAGCACAATGAAAGTTGCTTTGAGAAAATTTTTATAAAGTTGATATTTTATCTCTGTTTTGCAGATGAGGAAAGAGGCCAAAGAGTGTTTTTTTTTTAAAAGAAGTGAGAAGGGACAGGTGGAAATCAAGTTTAGATCTCTTTGAAAGAGCTCTCAAATTGGTCTCCCTAAGGAAAGTCGATGACTTAAATTGGGTATTAGTGGGGATGGAGAGAAATTGTGTGTAGATAGATAGATAGATGGATAGATAAATGGATAGATATATGGATAGATATATGGGTAGATAGATGGATTGATAGATGGATAGATGGATAGATAGATGGATAGATAGATGGATAGATAAATGGATTGATAGATATATGGATAGAT
>CAUYRB010061464.1:0-24557 GCA_963574695.1 Propithecus perrieri | reverse complement strand
AGTTGAACAGCAATAGCCCAAAGCTGAAAACTGCCTTCAAAAGCTCTGTATTTCTGCTTAAAGCAGAGGGGTGGGGGAAGATGGTTCTTTAAGATGAGAGACTGACATCCTCATTTGCTGGCAAATTAATAAACTTCTCTTTCATTTTCTTCAAACCAAACCACGTGTCCTCCTCCTTCATTCGGCCTCAGGGACAAGTACCAAACTTTTGATAACACCCCTACACCTTGGTGTCAATTTAGTGTTGCTATAAAGGAATATCTAGGCTGGGAAATTTATAAAGAAAGGAGGCTTGTTTGGCTCAGGTTCTGCGGGCTGTACAAGCAGCACAGTTCCATAATCTGCATCTGGTGAGGGCCTGAAGCTGCTTCCACTTGGGATCTAAGGCAAAGCAGAGCCGGCATGTGCAGACCACATGGTGAGAGACAAAGCAAGGGGAGGAGGTGCCGGGCTCTATTTGATAACCAGCTCTCTTGGGGAGCTAGCAGAGCAAGAGCTCACTCATTCCCACACAAATGGCACCAAGCCACTCATGAAGGACCTTCCCACCAGGCCCCACCTCCAACATGGGGGATCAGATTTTACCCTGAGGTTTGGGGACAAACATCCAAACTATAGCAGCTGCCAAGGCTCCTTGTAAAGGCTCTGGTACCCAGGAGGCAGCAGGCCTCCAGGGGCCACATCAGTACTGTGTGGTTTGAGCTCAAGGAATTATTGGAGCTGACTTTTTCTAGGAGTGGTTTTTTGAGAAAAAAAAAATCCACTCCTCCTGCTGCTTAGATCCCTGGAGTAGCCCTGTTATGGGCCCATCCTGGTTATTTGGTATTACTTTGATTTTTGTGAGCTATCCCAGTATCTCTCAGACAAAGTTCCTTTATCGTTTAACTTAGCTAGTCAGTTTCTGTTGCTTGCAACCAAAAGAATCTTGACTTTCACAGTCCCAAACCCCAAGTAATAATAGTTTACAGTTATTAAACATCTGCTATTCATCAGACACTTAAATATATAATTACTAATCCTAAAAACAACCCTATCTACCAGAGTTACCCTCACTGTACCAATGAGGAAAATGAGGTTTCGAATAATTTGCTCCAAAATATAAAGCTAGTAAGCAGCACAGCCAGGATTTGAACTTGCTTTTCCCTACTTACAAATCCTGATTCTTCAAGATTTTCTTTTCTGCTATTCCATGCTACTTCTGAGAAATATTTTATCACCTAGTGACTAGTCCTTTCCACTACCAGCTTCCACCCACAGGCAAACTCACACGTACCATGCTCTGACGAAATCTCATGAAGAGTTTGGGAAAGGGCAAGAAAGATTAATCTGTTCCCCACGTGGACCTGTCTTTCCACGTGATGGCAGGAGCTTGCCAGGGTCAGAGCCACGAGCCCAGCACAAGGTACTAGTAGGCACTTAGTCAATGCTAATCAAGGGGAATGATAGGGACAAAAATTCATGTCCCTGAAACTTCAGCAAAGGGAGATTCAGCTTCAGGACACGTGTAACTCCGATGGACATGCCAGGATAGATGAAGGTTAGGATCCTGTGATTGAAAATTAGTGCTAGAAAGGACTACAGAAGCCAGGCTACTTAACTTCTGTATTTTTCTGGCTTATAGAACTGAGGTCCAGAGCAGGGAAGGGGTATGCTCAGATAGCAGACCAACGTGGTAGCTGAGGTGGTCTAACCTCTACTTCTATAGTTTTTTTCCACTAGCCCATGCCCAGTAGATGATTTATCCCATCAATTCTATTAATATCACCTTAATATCCCTGTTTGCATTGGTAATTTTGGTTTTCAAAGGGAGCTAGAGTTAGAAACTGGCCTACTTTTGTTCCCCAATCACCCGAGTATGTACACGTGTATGAGGCACACTGGATTTTGAAAGAAAGTCTTTATTTTTCCACATGGAGAGCCTATAATCATCTCTTTACTTTCTAGGAAGACATCTCTCTGGGGAGCTTTATTTTCTTATTGGATTTATGAGACACAGGTGTGCAGAAGTGGGAGCAAACTGATGTAGTAGCACCTGAGAGATAAGTGGCACCCGGATTTCAAATGGACACCCTGTGAGGTTACCCTAATGACCACATGCTGGTGACGTTGCTCAGAGAAACCTGGGTGGACACCCCCAATGGCGCAGCCTTTCAGTCTATCCATCCTCAAATGCTGGCAGACACGGACACTCCTCGTCATCTTCTTGGTGTACAAAGTGTACAAACTTCTCACTGGTGAAACCACCCACTGTTTCTTTCAAAGGAGCATCACAGATTGAAGATTCCTGGACTCAGGGAGAACGAGATCTGTAGCAGAAGTTTACTGTGCCTCATGTCACTGATTTCGGCACATCAGTGGTGAACAGAGTCTGGTTTGGGACACAGAGGAACATCTCTGCTTTTCTGTCTCTGGTCTTTCTCAGGAGCTGCGAAAGTTAGTCCACACCTAGGCACAGCCAGGAAGTGTGGGAGAGTTAACACATCAAGGGCAATCCTCAACTAATGGGGGACAGAAGCCAGGGACAGAGATCCCAGCCATCCATTCTTGAAAGAGACAAGGCATATTCTGCATGGCTCCCTAGGGTGGCTCTAGCAGGATTGAACCCCAGTGTCCCACAGTGGCCCCAGCTCAATAATGCATTTTTTTAAAAATCAGGATTTTATATATAATATATAAAATGTACAATATATAAAGTAGATAATATATATTATCTCATGAAGTATGCCATTTTAACCATTTTTAAGTGTTCCATTTCATGGTTACTTATATTCACAATGTTGTACAACTATCACCACTATCTACTTTTAAAACTTTTCTATCACCCCAAATATTAATAGAAACTTTTTACTCATTAAACAGTAAATCCTGTCCCTTCCTGCCCTCAGCTCCCAGTAACCTAGTCTAATTTACTTTGTCTCTGTGAATTTGGCTATTTAAGAATCATACAATATTAATCCTTTTGTGTCTGATTTATTTAGCTTAACGTTTTCAAGATTCATCCATGTTGTAGCATGTATGAGAACTTCGCTCTTTTTATGGATGAATGATGTTCAATTTTATGTATATGCAGTTGGCCCTCCATATCCATGGGTTTCACACTGTAGATGCAACCAACCACAGATTGGAAATATTTAAAAAAAACAGAAACAAGAAAAAAAAATAACACCATAACAATAAATAATACAAATTTTAAAATATAGCATAACAATTATTTACATAGCATTTACTTTGTGTTAGGTATTATAAGTAATCTAGAGATGATTTAAAACATATGAGAGGATATGCATAGGTTAATGTAAATACCATGCCATTTTATATAAGGGACTTGGGAATCCCAGGATTTGGGTATCATTGAGGGGTCCTGGAAGCAATCCCCTGTGGTCACTGAGGGATGACTGTACCACAATATGTTCCTCCATTCATCTGTTGATGGACACTTGTTTCCTTTTCATTATTTTCAATAATACTGTAATGAATAGTGACATATAAGTATCTGTTTGTGCCCCTCTTTTTAAATCTTTTAGGTATATACCCAGGGGTGAAATTGCTGGGTCACGTGGTTATTCTATGACTAACTTTTTGAGAAACTGCTAAACTATTTTCCACAGCAGCTGTACCATTCCCCTAGAAATGCACAATGGTTCTGATTTCTGCAGATTTGGCCCAAACTTATTATTTTCTGTATTATTATTACCATCCTAGTGGGTGTGAAGTGTTATCTCATTGTGATTTTAACTTGCATTTCCCTAATGACTAATGATGTTGAGCAACTTTTCATGTGCTTATTGGCCACTGACACATCTTCTTTGGAGAAATGTCTATTTAAGTCCTTTGCCCATTTTTTAAATTGGGTTGTTTGTCTTTTTCTGGTTGAGTTGCAGTTCTTTATGTTACATACTCTGGATATTAAACCCCTATCCAATATACGATTTGCAAATTTTTTCTCCCATTCTGTAAGCTGTCTTTTCATTTTTTAAATTATGTCCTTTGATGCACGAATGTTTCTAATTTTGATGAGGTCCAATTTATTTTTTCTTTTGCTGCTCATTCTTTTGGTGTCATATCTAAGACACCATTGCCAAATCCAAGGTCATGAACTCTTTCTGTAAGAGTTTTATGAGTTTAGCTCTTATATTTTGGTCATTGCTCCATTTTGAGTTAATTTTTGCATATGGGATGAGGTAGGAGTTCAACTTTGCTCTTTTGCATTTGGAAATCCAGTTGTCCTATATAGAATCATTTGTTGAAGGACAATTATTTTCCCTTGAATGAGTTTGGCACCCTCATTGACAATGTGGTGGGTGACAGAACACTGAATCACTGGACAACCCAGTGAGGTGGGTGGAAGGGGTCTGCTGTAGGCTGGCCACATCCCTTAGCTGAAGGTCACAGCTCCTGTCACATGGCCCTGTCTCTCTATGCTACAGGTACCACTCCCTCCCCTTGGCCCTCCAGACCTGAGGTGGGGATGGAAGCCCCCTCCCCCCAGTGCTGGACCATCCCTTATCACTTTCCACATCTGCCTACAGCTTTGTAAATGTCCTTGTGATGGTTCATTTTACATGTCAACTTGACTTGGCTTGGAAATGCCCAGATAGCTGGTAAAATATTGTATCTGGGGTGTCGGTGAGGGTGTTTTAGGAAGAAATTAGCATTTGAATCAGTGCACTGAATAAAGAAGATTTGTCCTCACCAATGTGGGTGGAAATCATCCCACGTTGAATAGAACAAAAGCCAGAAGAAGCGCACCTTCTCTTTCTCTTTCTCTTCTTGAGCTGGGACATCCACCTTTCCTGCCCTCGGACGTTGGAGCTGCTGATTCACAGGCATTTGGGCTGTGGCTGAATTACACCACCAGCCTTCCTGGGTCTCCAGCTTGCAGACAGCAGATCATGGGACTTCCCAGCACCCGTGATCACGTTTTCCATAATAAATCTCCTCTTATATATCCGTATATAATCTATTGGTTGTTTCTCTGGAAAACCCTAATACACTCTCTTTATTAAACTTTCCCCAAGTCACCTGATTTCAGTGTGCCATCTGTTCGCTGTAAGGACCCTGATGGATGCACCTCATTGCCTAGAAAGGAGGCAGTGACAGTTCACCAGCTGACTCACACGCCAGCCTGGCCTCAGTGATGGCATGTCCCCAGCCCCACCCTCCAGGAGAGATGCCTGTCTCTTATTCCTTCTGGATAAGGGGGTCGTTGGTGTGCTGGGGTAGGAAGGACACTGATTTGGGGGCAGGAGTTCTGGGCTGCTGTCACTTTCCTCCCACTGATCCATGGCGTGACGTGACACAGTCCCTTCTCCTCTTTGGGCTTCATTTTGCTCATCTGTAAACCGGGGCTGGCAGCAGTGCTTGGTGGCTCTGCCCATGATTGCAGTCCAGGATTCCTGTGGCAGATGCGCCCTCCTCTTGCCAGCCAGTCCTATCCAAGTGGGGCCATTCCTGGGCAGGGAATCTCACCACTCAGAGCTGACTGCTCCTCCCATCCTGGGGACAAACAAGATCTTCCTCAGGTAACCCACAAACCACCCTCCTTCCCCCGCAGGGAATAGAAGACATGATCTGTCATTGGCTTCCGAGGACTGAGATGGGAGAGGTGACACAGTGCAATCTTCAGGGCTAAAAGCAGGACGGGGGATTTTTCTGGGAACAGCCTGCCTCCACAGAAAGCCTCTGGGTCTCAGAGCTGCCCGGGAGAAGGCGTACCTGTTTAAGTGCCTGAAGTTCCCTGGGACCGAACAGCGTTCTGACTCACAGAATCAACAAACACATCCATGAGGCAGAGCATGTTTATTTGTGAACAACAGGTGCTTATAACTCTGTGGAAAGCAACAAGCCAAAGCAATTAATTGAGTGGGTTTCTGAACCAAGCCTTAGCCCCTGACGGTAGAACGGGTGTCCCTGCTTGAGAGAGAGTTTCCCTTCCTGGACATGTTTAGAAGGGGGTTGGATACCCAGGGAGTAAAGGAAATGTATCGGTCAGGTTCTGTGCAAGAAATGGAAAATAATTCCACGTATTTTAAATGGATAGGAATTGAAGACATGAAATTTGGTGCCTAAAAATCTCTGGAAGGGCTGAAACTATATGGGCTTCAGGCTGAGTCCAGGAATGCCTCTTAGGACACCACAGAGCTGACTTATCGGTGACGCTGCTCCTCCACGGCCACCACTGGAGCTGCTGAGTTCAAGAGCACACCCCCAGCCACGCAGGGCCCAGGAGTCCGGGGTCAGGAAACCAGCTCTCAAGACTGGCTGTGCCCTGTGCCTGCATGTCTTAAGTCGCTCTCAGCTGTGAGTGGGTCTGGGATGTGGTTTTCATCCACTGTGCCCACCACAGCTGCCTCTCGACGCCCAGGAAGCTGAAGAATGGGCATTGGGATGCCTCGTCCCAAAGAAAAGCCTCATCTCCTCAACTTCCCTTTCCCGCAGAAAAATGGCCAAAGCAGCCGCGAGTTGGCCTTCACCTCACTTTTGTCTGCCCAGTCTTGTGGAAAAACGCTTAATTGGAGAATTTAACTCAAATGCAGAATAATAGCATAATAGCTACAGATAAGTCTGAGGAACATTGATGTTAGCTTCCCAGCCCTTGCAGAACAGGAAGACACCTTGGGACAGGAGGAGGACAGAATGGAGGTGAGCCTGCTGACCCACACAACCTGCCACAGGGGCCTTCTCGCATCAGAAGGGGCTGTCGGAGTGTGCCACATCCCCTTTGGGGGTTGCCAATCTTCTAACCGCCCCTCATTTTCCTCTCATAAGGGCCACATGGAGACCCAGTATGGCCTCATACCCATGTCATGATCAACTGGACAATAAATTATATGCGGATCTGAGTTAGCGATTATATACATTGTGTGTAGGAGAGAGATAAAGACAGAGATGAAGATACAGGGAGAGGGAGAGAACAAACACAAGACATTGGCATTTCTGATGTCTAGAACCATGCCGGTGTTCAACTGCTCAAAAACTTTAATGTTCCCAAGACAACAGAGGCTTTGGATATACAGAGTCTTAGGTTTAAATCCCAATTCTGCCTCCGTGTGACCTGAGACTAGTTTCTTGTCTTCTCTGAGCTCAGTCTTTTCATCTGTGAAATGGGACTAATGATAATGACCTTATAGAGCTGTAGCAAAGAGTAAATGAAATAAAACTTGTAAAGTGCCTGGTGGAGTGCCGGCACACATGCAGGGGCTCTAATGACTGTCCCCGTTGTCCTGGCTCACACAGGTTGCAGTCAAAGCCTATCCCCATGACAGGGAATAGACTGTCCTCTGGATAAATATCAATTGCATCAATGTGTTTGAGAACAAGTGATGAGATATTTTTTCTCTAATGCTTCAGGGAAGCCTCCGTAGACCCTCACCTGGTGCTCGATGCAGCGCACATTACCAGAGATCGCACCTTACAGACAGAGAGGCCACACAGGCGGCATGGTAAGAGGGAAGGGCAGCAAGGGGCTGTTACACAATTCATCAGGATCAGTGTTTTTTGAACTTCAGGTCAAGACCCATTAGTGAGAAGCAAAATCAATTTAATGGGTTGTGACTAGCATTTTTCCAGACGAAATCAAATGGAAGGGAAGAGAAGGAAAGAGGAGACAAGAGGAGAGAAGAAAAGACTGTGAATGTGTCTTGATGAGAGTATCGTTTTTGAGAAACTGGGGTTTCCATTCATGGATGTGTACGGGCACTCGGGTGTGTGTCACGGGGTGCATGCTGGGTCATGACGTCAAATACATTTCTTGCTTGGATCACTACAAACACTGTCTGAAAAATAGTAATCAGGATAACTGGCTGCCTATTTTATTTAATAGTTTAGGGGGATCATTGATAACCAGTCTGTTACACAACTTGTAGCAAAATAGGGTTTGAGTGAAACTAACTTACTTACCCAGGAGATGAATTTATACCTGGAAGTTTCTCAACAGCTGACTGCATGTCACCTGGGTCATTGTGGCCTTGCTGTCCCGTGGCTGGCTGGACACATGGGCAGGGTCCGTCACAGCACCCTGGCTCTCCCCCATCGCCTCTGCCCTGGCCTTACAGGTGACCTGGTGCCAGGTTGCAAGGTGTCTCCCTCAGACCCGTCTGCCTGCTGCTTCCACTGCTAAGGGGCTTTCTGCTCTCAGCCAGAAAATAATTCCTGCCAGTGCACAGTCTGCACTCAGCACCTGCCACCGCCCGCCACCTGCTCTGCAGGCCTGGGCTGTGGCCTCCCTCATGGTCCTTCCCAACAAGAGAGACCTGTGAGGACCGCTACTTGGTGCAGGAGGAGGCTCATTTGTTCATGTTCCTTAACCCCTCTGAGCCTTCATTTCCTCATCTGTACAATGGGCATGGCAGTGACAAGTGTCCTTGCTCCTCCTCAATACCTTGTGAAAACCACACACGGGAGATGTAGTGCTGTTGAAGCCTGTGAGGTCTTCGGAGGAGCTATGTAAGTTCAAGGCTTTTATGATTGTCAGGACCTCCCCTCCTTCCTTCCTTCCTCGTGCTCTTCCTCCCTTTGTCCCTTCTCTTTGGTGCTGGGTTCCTCGGTGCCGTGGTCCTGCACTTTAGGAAACTCCTTTACTCTGGAAGGAAAGGATCGGCAGGGATAGCTCTCTCCTCCTGGGAGCCCAGCAACTTCTCATTTGTGCTCTTCTCTGATTTCCTTACTTTGAAACCCCTCTGAGTCAAAGGGACCCTCCATTTGTAGGGTTGGTTGAAAGACCAATGGAAGAGCTTTTACCTTTAATGGCCCATTATACACGGGCTACTCTTATTGGAATATAAGTGGCCTGATTCTTGGATAAATAAATGGATAACTTTGTCCCCTTTTCTGGTTTTAGGCAATGGGGTGCCATGTCCCAAGCCCCACCACAAGCAGAGCCCAGAACTGGGAGTTATGGGTGGATTTAGGGACTAGAGGACCAGGAAGACGCTCTTAGGGCTCAAACCAGGAATCAGATGCTTAAGACTCAGACAATGTCTTAAAATGGTGCTGTCCAGTAACTTTCTGTGATGATGGAAGTGCTCCGTTCACACTAATACACGCCCGCCACTAGAGCTGTTGAACACTAGTGTGAATGTTAATGTGGCTGTGGAACCGAGGAACTAGATTTTGCATTGCACTGAGGGCCAATATAAGTAGTTCCACGTGGCTAATGGCTATCATATTGGACGGCACAGCCTGAGAATCTCCATTTCATCCTTCCTCCCTGACCACCCTCTGGAAATCTGGCCTCTGAGATGCTGCTTTCCACAGAGGACCCTGAGGTTGAGAAAGGGGAACAGGAAGGTCTCCAAGAGCCCCCAGGCCTGGCCTCCTATAATCCTCCATCCCACAGCCCTGGAATCTGAGATGCAGCTACAATGACAGCAAAGACTGCAGCCCGAGAACGGAACCGACAGGAGGGTAAATGTCCATTAAAGAAACCAACGTGAAGATTGAGTAATTAAGGGAACAGGGCTCCTGCTGAGACGATCCTGCCTAATGAAGCATCGGAGATGTCAATCTCTGGGCCTGGAGAAGGCTCCACACTTGGGCCCAGCTCCCAGCTGGAGACCGATCACTTCTTCTGCACCAGCCATGGGTCATCTGCCGCGAGGGGCCCCTTTCCCCCCAGTACTCATCTTCCAGGGTGAGCTGGGCAGATGCGGACTAGTTTTTCCATGAGCTTTCTAAAAATAGGCTAATTCATGCCATATACAGCCACGTCCATGGGCTCCTGGATTGAAAGCAAAGAGCTGGCCTGGGAGACAGAGTGAGCACTGGGACAGACTCAGGAGTTCTGGAATCATCTAGAGCCACCTTCCCATGAAATCAACACCTAGAGGTAGGTCACCACAACTAGCCGGGACTCAGTTTCCCTATTTTCCCCCATTTGTTCTGTGGAGTTGAGGTTGAAATTAACATATAGGACAAAAGCCCATCTCTAGTGCTTAGCACAGTGACGGGCATGTAGTAGCTGCCCAGCTGTGCGTCTGACACCCATGGCTTCCTTGACCAATCCAGGCAGCCCACTGGTGATTATTAATGGGGGTCAGCACTCCAGCCAAGCACCGTGCAGGGCCCTAGGGAGAACCCCGAACAACAGAGGGCCTGCTTCCTGAGCTGAAGGGATGAAGTTTCGGAGTGTGGGGTAGAAGAATCCCCTCTCCCCAATGTTCACCCCAGAGAAGACTGACCTCCCCCGCCTTTCTGCTGACATGGGGACCCTCAGCATTCTGGTTTGTAGCCACAGTCTTGCTCCCAACACTGTGTAACTTCCAGCCTCAGTTCCTTCATCTGTAAAATGGGGTGGATTCCTCTCCAGCTCTAATGCTCAAGATCCTGCAGCCTCCTTGCAGGGGGAGACACAGGTACAGGGGGACCTCTGTTCATCAGAAATTTCCATGTCAAGTCTCCCCTCTCCTGTCATACAAAAATTCCGATTAGACTTGGGGCGGGGGTGGGGGAGACTGAAGCCCTCTCTCCTTGCTCGCTCTTTCCCTGCTCACATTGCTGTCTTCCCTGCTGTCCCCATCTCGCTCCTTTCATTTCTTAGCTCCGAGGAATTTGCATATGAATTTGAAAATGAGATCAGTTATTAGCCATAACCTATCATGTATCATCCGATGCATCTGGACCTGGATTAGATTCAATATTGCCACAGAATAAAGACAGTGGGGAAAGAACTAAATAATTTAAAGTCATTATTCTGCTAATCCTCCTGCTTGACTGGGCTCCCTAGAGGTGTGTTAGGAGGTAATTGAAAACAGAGATTTGCTGAGAAGACATTTGAGAGGAACACCGCCAGCCGCAGAGAGCATGTGGCTTGATGTGCCTCCCGCTGATTTACCCACGGGGAAGGAGAGAGAATGGTAAGATGGGGGTGAGAGACTCCGAGGAAACTGGCAGGGGCTAGTGCTTTAGGACCCAGGGCCAGCAGGAAGTACAAAGATCCAGGCTCTGCCTCTGCTCCTCCTACAGGCTGCTGCTAGGGGAGGGAGGAGGATGGGAGGAAGAGGGAGGGAAGACATATGCCATGAGTCCCTCTCCTGCAGACCCTTACCCACCCTGCCCATTTCTGAAGGCTTTCTAGCCTTATGCCAAAGGAAACGCTAAAGTCATAGTTTGAAACAGGCAGCCCAGTTTGGTTTGACTTGATCACAAAGTGCCTTTTTTAAAAGACAAATTTAATGCCAACATGGACAAATATGGAAATTTCATATAGAAATCCAGATTTTTGCTTCCTTTTGACAAAGTGAGCACTAGCAGTGCTGTGTCCATAGTTTCTTTAGACCACCTTGGGCTGGAGCTAAGCCAAGCTGCCCACTCAGGTGGAGCCCGAGGTCCCTGGAGACCCACCAAGCTGGCTTCGCTCCTTTGTGTTACCTACCTCGACCCCCCATGCATTTTGCATTTGCAATCCCCTGTTTCCACTGCATCTCCCCCAAAATGGATCAGCTGCAGTGTGGATAATCAGAGAATCCTGGGTTCAGGGCAGGGGAAGGGAACCAATGTTTCCTAAACACATACTCAGCAGGTATTGTGTTAGTCATGGAGGCTAGTAAGAGACAAAGACATGTCCTCAGTGTGGGGAATCTCGGAGGGGAGATGGGCCGTATCTATACAGAGAAACAAACCAAGGAAGCTGCAAGACAGACCTTTTGAACAGAGGGGTTCAAAGAGAGCTTGTGCTGTGTCTGGAGGGGATGGGTTTCCCCTGCACTGGTGGAGTTTGGTAGAGATTGGTTAGACCTGTGGCGGAGAGGGCCACCCTCTGCCCCATGGTGGTAAGACATTGCCCCGACTGCATTGCAGGAGCAGAACCTCTGTGGGACTGAACCACAGAGCCCACGGCGGGTAGAATATATAGTGGTCTGGGCTCTAGGGCAGGCTCTGCTAATAATTTATTCAGCAAATGGCCCCTGGGCAAATGGCCAAACATTTCTGAATGCCAACTTCCCCAACCATAACATGGAACTTATAAAGCTTCCCTGCCCTCCCTCTTGCAGAAGGGAGCAAGTGTGTGAGAGCAGATGCCTCAGCTGCAGGGAACTTAGAGGATGCAAGGTACATTCAGGGCTGCTGCAGAGGAGGCTGGAGTCCCATCCATTCCAAGTCCAATCTCTTATGAGCTACCCCAGTCCCCCACTCCCACCCCAGAGTGTGGAACACCTGGCACTGGCCGCAAGGGATCCCATCTCCTGCGACAAACCAAATGCTTGGTTATTAGTACCGTTTATGGCTGCCGTAGGGATTAGCTGCTGCTTAATTGATTTCTTAATGAAGAAAGTGGTGCGTGTCCCTGCACAACTACAGAAGTGGAGGCAAACTTGCCCTCCCTCACGTTTCTCCCCCACCTGTGGGCCTGAGCTATTATTATTTTTAAGTTCTCTTTTAAGGCTGGCATCCTGAGCAAGTCGCTTGCCTTCTCTGGGCCTCAGTTTCTTCATCTGTAAAATGGGGAGTAAGACCATTGTTCACAAGCATATCATTTTCTCTATTTCCTCCCTGGAGCTCCCTACTCCCCAAAATCTCAAAACAGAGAAGAGTGGGCAGTAGAAAACCATACTCTGCCTTTTCATCAATGAAGCTCTCTAATTATGTGGGAATCATTTCAAGAATCGTTTCCACCTGATCAAGCGCAGCTCTGTGATGTGGTGTAGAAAGTCCCCCAGTTGTTACCTAAGTGACTAAAGGAAATGAAGCTGAGAATTCCCTAGCTCATAGCGCATGAGTGTGACACTGGCAGGCTTGTTAGAAACTGGAAAAATGACCTGTGGTTGATAAGATCTCTTGGGTTGAGAATGAATCCTGCATTTGGGTTCTGTCCCTGCAGATCAGATCAAATGCTGCTCGCACTGAGCTCGCGTGAGCTCCCGTGGGCTCTGTGCAGTCCTTGTCACTGGCGCTGGGCTTTGTTTGTTTTTCAGCCATCTTCCCTGCCTAGGAATGAGCTCGTCCCATTGGCCTCACCAATGTCTGCCCCAGAGCAGGCCCTCAGAGGACAATTTGGGAATAAATGAATGAATGATGTGTAGTACCCTGGAACCCCTCATTCATTGAGGATTAGAGCTGGGAGGCTTTGTCTAGTTTGTCTTCAGTGCTTCCACACTGAGCAGTCCCTGGGGGGGAGGGAAGGGGTCTCTGCAACACCAGGTGTCTGGGGCCTTCAGGTTAAGCCTTGGTTGCTCCCTTTGCCATGGTCCTCGCCCCGGATCTGCTGTTCTGTATCATAAAACCTTGACGATCAGGGTCAAAACTGAGGTGAGGTGAAGGAGACACTGGCTAGGGAGCAACATTTAAGAGGCACCAGAAAGCTCAGTAACCAAATAATATTTTAGTGCAACATTTCTCAGAAATAAAAATTGATGCAAAAAAAGCCATACTGAACAAAACATCACAATTTTAATCAAAGACAGGATCCAACCTTGCACTTGCACAACTCTGCCTCACTCGCCTCACCCTGGAAGGGTCTCATGGAGATAATGTCTCAAAAATGGCTCAGACCGGAAATCTGGCAGCAACGTTTCCATCTACTAGCTATGACGTCGGGTCCTTGGTTTCCTGTGGAGGCTTGGCCTGGGGTGTCGGTTTTCAAATGGGAGGGAGGATTCTAACGTGTGCCTTCTGCCCCCATCTGCACCAGCCAAGTTAGAATTTGAAACCCCCAGACTAGGTGGTCTTCGAAGACCCTGCCAGCTGGTCTGGAAGACAAGCATTTTAAAGAGAGCCAATCAGGCTGGCCTTGTGGTGGTCCACAGCATATGTGATGTGGAGGCCCCAGACTGTGTCTGTTGGGGTCAGGCCCCGCCATAGTTCCTCTGCTTCCCCATGTGCTGTGGGTGGTACTTGCTCCGCTTGGTAGAATCCTGGAATATTGGTGCTGAGAGGGACCTTATAGATCCTCCTGGCCTCATAGTACAGATAGAACAGTGGTTCTCAATGTGGGCAGTCTCCCTCTGGGGACATTTGTCAATATCTGGAGGTATTTTTCATTGTCACAAGTTGGAAGGAGGATGCTATTGACATTTAGAGGATAGAGGCCAGGGAGCTGCTAACCGTCCTACGATACACAGACAGCCCCCACCACAAAGAATTATTCAGTCCAAAATGTCCATAGTGCCCAAGGCAATCCTAACTCAGGCATTTATGAGAGAGGATTTCATAATTTCCTTAGGTCCCTATTGCTCTTCTGTAATGTGCTCCCCTGGCTTTCAGAAAGTTCTTCCTGTGGCCTAGCCTTAACCTTTTCTGTTGCCACTCAAGGGAGTTTTGGAGATCAGATGTTTCTCTCCTACTCCACCCACTTCTGACCCTTTGAAATAATCCACCATAATGTTGCTGATTGGGTCTCCCCAATGAGAGAAGAGAAGAGGAGCTCAGGTGTCATGAGAACATATCAGGGCAGTTCTATTTCTCCGAACACCTTCTACACACTGAGACAAGTGAGCACCAAGATACCTTTCGCCGCACTTCAGGCATGCTGGGTTGGGTTAATTATGATGAACCCAGGGCTCTCGAGCTGGGCTCAAAGGCTGGAAGAGAAATTCCTCTTTGGCTATAAGTGACAAATCTTCAGAGCAGACACGGATTTTATTTGAGAAAGAGCCCATCAAGAACCTGTTTCCATAGTTTGGATGAAGAAGATTTGCCCCACAGGAGTCTTCCCTTCTCTTAAAATTTATTGAGCACTTTCTGTGTGCTAAGGTGGTGGTTCCTCAACCTGATGTGCATCAGAACCCTCTGGAGGGGTTATTATATCCACCCAACCTCCACAGAGCGGCAGGAGATTGAGGTCAGTCATGTGACCTAGGTTTCAATCAATCATGCCTACGTAATGAAACCCAAAAAAAAACTCTGCACACTGAGGCTCAGGTGAACATCCCTGGCCGATAAGTGACTCAGGGTGCTAGGAAGGTGACATGAGGACACAGAAGCTTTACATTTGGAACCCTCCCAGACCTTGCCCTATGTATATCTTCTTTTGGCTGGTTCTGAGCTGTGTCTTTTATAATAAAGCTAATTGTAAGTATAGCCCTTTCCTAAGTTCTGTGAGTCATTCTAGTGACTTATTTATTGAACCTGAGAGGGTCATGGGAACTCCTGACTTTGTAGCCAGTTGGTCAGAGTGTGGGTGGCCTGGGGACCTCAGAGCTTGCGACAGGTGTCTAAGATGAGGGCAGCCTTATGGAGAACTACGCCTTAACCTGTGGAGTCTGCACTAACTCCAGGTAGTTAGCACTGAAAGTACATTACGCCATAACCATGTGAGCTGGGGTGGGCATGGCAGAGTAGGGATAGTCTGAAGAGAATAAGGTTACAGGGAGGAGAACAGAAATGCCCCACAAAAAACAGATTAAAACTTTCTCTCATGAGCATGGTGGCATGCACCTATAGTCCCAGCTACTCAGGAGGCTGAGGCAGGAGCACAGCTTGAGCCCAGAAGTTTGGTGTTCAAGGCCAGCCTGAATAACAGAGTGAGACCCTGTCTCTGGGGGAAAAAAAACACCTTTTCTCCTCCCCCAGCTGTTCACAGCACTGGTAGAAAAAGGCCTGATATTCAGCCATCTATACTATTGAAATATTGAAACACTTTCATCCCCATTGGTAAAATGTTGCTGCCTTGAGCCCACCAAGTGCCTCACCCTGCCTCTCTTCCAAGATCTTCCCACATTGGCCACCCTAAGATCCAGAAACTGGCACAGCCGGGCCCTGCGGGCCAAATTCACTCCGATTGGCCAGTGCCATGCCCTACATCTTGCTAACTATTTAAAATTTCAGCCCTGAGTGCAAGGGTTCTCTGCAGAGGGACCTGTCAGAACAAACTCGCGTTTTCTAGTCTTGAGCTCCACGAGGACTTTTTCAAGGAAGACCAGCCTGTATTAAGGTTTTAGGCCTCTACCCAGAAAAGGCCAAAGAAGCCACTGAAAAGTGGAAAATTCAGCCATTTCGTTATCTGGCCGCAGGTAGACTTAGAAGCAATCCGTTTGTCAGGTTGAGTTCAACGGTTTTTCTCCTTTGCTAAGTTCACTTGAGATAGGAGTCAGCCGGCTTAGACGGTGCCTCAAAATCTGTGTGAAGAAGGAAGTCTAATTTCTCGGTCCCCTCACTCGGATGTTTTGGCCAATTCTAAGACACATAAATAAGCCTGTTGTTCAGGCATGGAGGAAAGCAGGATGTATTCATTTAAATGAGTTGGTTTGGAGGTCTCCGGGGAAAGACGCTGTGTTATTCACTCACTGCTCCGAGTGATAATTTACAGTGAGCTTTCTCTTTCTATTTGGGACCTAGCTGATAGTAGGGCATAAATTTCCTCAAGCTATTATTATTATAATTCATTATTCATTGAATGTTGACTCAGTGTAACACAAGCAGGGGCAGAAAGCCATGTCGATTCCCGAGGGAGGAGGGAGAAGGGCCGCTGGGCCGGAAGATGGTGACTCTCCCAGGACTCTACCTGGAGCTTTTTTGGTGTCAACTAAAGTCTTCCCAGAAGAAATAGGCTTTTGGGCAGGGAGAGTATAAATACAGATTCGTGGTGAATTGGTCATGAATTGAGCTATTTGCTGAGTCAAAGAATCTAATAAGATGACAAAGGGCCACCGAAAAAGACAGGGACAGAACCAAGTCCCTGGGGGCTGCCGCCGGGAGGAAACGTGTCCATTTGGGAACCATTTACTCACAGTCACCTCCAGATGCTGGGTTAAGAATTTGGGGTTTGGAGGGGGGAGGGAGGCAGGCACAGGAATCCATCCCCCTTCTGTCCCTCCCCCCACCTTGGCCCCCCACATCACATCCCCGCCCCGTCTCCCCACAACCTGTCTCTCCAGCCCTCAATCTTGCCGACGATCGCCCACTCAGAGGCACAGGCCCGACTGACAGAGCGTTTAGACCTAGCAACAGCAAGTGCAGTGCGGTGCTGCCTGTAAGTGCGACAGGAATGGGGAGGCCAAAATGATTTCAGAATGTTGAGATGGAGTAACTGGTGACAATGCACTGACACGCTCTTCTCCCTCCCTCCCTCAAGCATTTATTGAGCATCAGTTGTGTGCCAGATCCTGTGCTGCGGGGTGTGGGTGTTGCTGGGTGGGGGGCGGACACAAATCAAGAAGGGTTTTGGGGTCTGTGGAAGTTACTTAACCTCATTAAGCATCTTCTGTAAAAGTGGGGAACCACAGCGCCTCTCAGGGTGGCTGTGAGGGAACTATGCGTAGTGGTTAGCAGAGTACGCAATCGACAAGGATTCGTTATTTAATTGTCATCAACAATAAATGTTACTTACATACTTCAGTGTACTGAAAAGCTATGCTTCTACCAAGCAACTGCTTTCACTTTAAATTTTCCATGAAATCCATATATATTATACTTACACATATATGCATATACATACACACACATCGCAAATGTACAGCTTGATGAATTCTGAAAAACTGAGTATACCCATGTCATGCATACCCAGACGGAGAAAGAAAACATACTAAGACCACAGCAGCCTCCCCTGCTACGTTCTCAGTCTTTCCCCTACCAGGAGGGTGACAGTTATCTTGACTTCTAACAGCATGGATTAGTTGTCTGTTTTTGTCCTTTTTGTAAATGGAATCGCACAGCCGTGCACGTCTTTGCTTCTGCCTCCTTTCATTCAGCCTTCTGTTTGTGAGGCTCATCCGTTTTGCAGCTGACTTGCATTCGTTAGTGAATTTTGCAACTGATCATAATTTTGTGACACTCAGAGCTATTAATGCAATAACGGCCACGTTGAGAAGCTCCACGGGACCTCACGAGGCATTCTGCACACTTAGCTCCACTGACCTTTCCCTCCACCCAAATTTCCTTGGGACTTTATTCTGCGTGTTTTGGTGAAATGTAAAAAGTTTGTAACTCTTCTCACTATACAACTCTTCAGGGAGATGTCCAGGATGATGATGAGGAGGATGAAGGCAAAGAAGGTGGTGACAGCCAGCATGTACGGAAGCACTTGCTTGCTATGCGTCAGGCTCTAATTAGCTTCCTGACATACTGACTCACGGATAATCTTCATCGCAGCAGATTTCTATCCTCGTTCCCCGTTAAAGAGATGAAGGCGCAGAACCACCCAGCCGGAAAGCAGCGAAGCTCGGATTAGAGCCTAGCCTGAGAAATTTGGTTCTAGAACCCCAGCTCAGCCAGCACCGGGTATTGTCACTGTGTTTCATGGGGATGACCTCTGAGCCACTGTACTGCCATCTCTTTCAAGGCTGTGCTCCTGGCTTGCTCCCCTGACCCCCTTCGTGGTCACCAGTGCCTCAGTGACAAGCCTGGTCTGCAGCCTGGTGTGTGTGTGTGTGTGTGTGTGTGTGTGTGTGTGTGTGTTCACACGTGCACGTGTGTGGGGGCTGGGATGTGAATGAGCCCCTGATTTTAATGCAAGATGAGCACAGAGCTGATGGCTCCAGCAGAGCCGTCTTCTTCCACTGCCTTCTCCAAGGCTGAGCACCAGGCGTAATTACCGCTGTCTTTCAGCAGAGCCCCAGGCAGCTGTCAGTGGCGTCAACAGCTTTTAATCAAGAGGGAGAATCCATACAGATCGGACCGACCTGTTTGCAGAGGAAGAACCCTGTCTGCATGCGAGGACAGCCAGAGCTGTCAGCTGAGGAAGACACACCCAGGGCCGGCCAGACAGGAAGTCACCACTCACTGACCCAGCGCAGGCTCCTCGCACACACGCAGACCACACATTCACAGCAGCCCCTGAGGCAGCAGTTACCATCTCCATTTTGCAGATAGGGAAACTGAGGCTCCGGTAAGATGTGCTCCATTACACAGTCTGGCTTGGTTTATTAGGAGAAAGGGAGCTTCAGTGTTTGTTAAAGAGAAAAATACAGTAGCTTTTTGCCACAAACTCAACCTGGGATTCTGGCTACGAAACTAAGGACCGGAATTCCGAGGACATGCGTGCAGCCCGAGGCGTGGCTGCAGGCACAGAGGACGGGGCCTGGCTGCCTCCAACCCAAGCGGGAGCAGGCCCCTGGCTCCGGGGAGCTGCTGCAGCCCTGGTAACTACCTGGAAACACGCACCAACCTCAGGCTCCTGGATAAGCTACTCGCGCTCTGGCTCCTTCCTTGGGCTTTAATCCTTCTTATTGCTTAATTTCTCAATAAATTCTATTGACAACTAGCCTGTGCTTTCCCCAGGAGCAATAAACACCTTATAATTTATAAATCCTTCCATCGGTAATTGCTTGCAGAAGAAACAAAGTAACCAAAGACTGGGTGGACAGGTTGGAGCAGGAAGAAGGGCTGTTCGCCATCGTGGTGGCGTTTCGAGAAACATCACCAAGCTCCTCCCCAGCCAGGTGCTGAAGGGGCTGCCTGTTCTCGGCAAATAATTTCTGTCATGACACTTAGGACGCGGGATTGATGCTGTCCCTACTGAGTACCCCCACTTGCCAGCCATGTCTCGATTGTCACCTCTGATTGCCGGGATAAACCCACACAGCCGGCATGTTATCTCTGTCCTCACAGGTGTGGGAGCAAAGGCTCAGGTGGGTTAAGTAGTCGCCCCAAGGCCATTCAGCTTACAAGTGGCAGAGCCGGGATTGAAGCCTCGTTCTGGCTGACTCTAGGCCTATGCTATCTCCAAATGCCACCAAGGTGTCTTAGTGGACAATGGCTTTTAAGCATTTTTTGCTGCAATCCACAGTAAGAAACAAACTTGCATCTCCCTGTACCAGAACTCGTCCCGCTGTCCCTCGGGCGCACTGCCCTCTGCCCAGGCGCTGTCAGGCGCTGTACCCAGGGCCCTTAGGCCTTCTGGCTTCTGGGAAGCTCCACGAAAGACAAGCTCAAGCAGAAATAAAAAGGGAGGAAGAGAGTGAGGTTCGGTGTATTCTCCCCTTCCTGCTCATTCAGGGTAGCGGCTGTCCCTCAACCAAAGGCCCTGCTTCTCTCAAAGTGGCCTCTTCTGCAAGACTCCCTCCCCGTGATCCTTCTGCCCTGGAGGTAGTAGCAGCTTTGCTGCTGCTGGCCCCTGGGTCCTGCACTCACGGTTCCCCTGTTTCCCACCTGGGTAACTGTTCTCTCCACCAACCCTGCTCAACTTTTCCTAGTTTAAGTGTGCCTCTGTTTCCTCTTGGAACCCTAACGGGCACACTGGTAAAGACTGACACACACACACACACACACCTGGAACTAAAGTTCTAAGCAAACTTTCTGTTCTTTCAGGCCCTACCTTGCCCCACCAAGCAATTAAAATTTATTCATGACCCTCACTTTGGAAAGAACCCTTTTAGACGACACCCGTGGTAGGCCCACAGTGTCATGCAGGCCACTCCCGCCTTTTTTGAAAAAGCAACTGAAGTTAAGGAAAGAAGTCGTTGCTTAAGAACAATTTGCTCTAGGTAGAATCTGGACTAGAACCCAGATCAAGGACTGTTGACCTTACTTGAAGAGTTGAGGCCAAATGTCGTACTGCCCTTTCTTTGGGGATCCCTGACTCTCTCAGGCCTTGCTCTGGGACAGGAGAACTGATAGAAAGACTGAACTCATTAACAGTCTTGACCCCTTGTCTTGGTCTTACTCTTCTGCTCACGAACGGTGCTGGCAGGGTTTATAGAAGCCTCACTTGTCAGAGCTAGACGGGGCCTTAGCAATCCGTCGGGGCCTTAGCAATCCGTCAGTCCAACCCTCTCGTGTTACAGGTGAGGGAGCACATCGCCAGGAACACTCTACGCCACTAAATCAGTGCGGGCCTGATTCGCAGCACCTTGGCTAAGGCTGAACATTACAGAGAGAAACATCCAAACACTCCTATAGCAAAAGTCAGAACCGTAGGGCATGGGGCTGCAGGATCTGCAGTCAGAGTGTACCCTAAAAGTCAGGAGGTGCCCAGCCATGACCCCCTGTAGCTTCCCCCCTCGGCCTGTAAAGGAAATGGAATCATGAGCAACTCACAGTGAAAAGAAGGGAAGACCTGAGGTTTCACCCTACATCAGAGGCTGGGTTCCCACCTGAGAATCAGCACTGCTGACGGGGGCTAGGGAGGAGCCCATAGCCTGAAAATTAAAAGCAGCATTTGGGAGACAGGAAGAAAATATCATGATTTCCATTTATATTTATTTTTATCTTTATTAAAATGTTTTGCTTTCATTAATATCCTAGCTCTCAGTATTACATGAATAAAACTTAGAAATTAATATATTTATTTTGCAGGTATACAAGTCCAGAAAGGTTCTAGGCAACAGTTCTGGGGAACTAGGGACTCTCAAAGTGTGATCTACAGCAGAGTCACCCAGGGAGCTTGATTCTGGGGCTCTAGGCCCAACCTGCTGGACGCCCCTGGGGGCTGGGCTGGGAATCTGCATATTAGACAAGCTCCCCAGGTTAAGTCGATGGCTGTAGAGGACCCTTTGTCTGGGAATGTTTTCTTGTTGTTTTTCTCAAGAACATGTCTGTGGCCTTGCACGCAAGTCCAGAGCACCCTAACCCTGCAAACAGGAGGAGCTAGAGAGTTTAGATGCAAACATCTGCTCACCGGAGACAAAACAACAAGGAACAGGGACGTGTTGAGTCAGGACAGTGTGGGAACAAAGAAATTGCGGTGGGACAGTTGCCAACAGGCTGTGTTATAAATAAAGCAACTACAGCAAGAACTTTTGCTGCAGTCATATACCATCTTTGTGTGTCTGTGTCTTTTTGTAAGGGCTGCAGTCGTGTCCTGTCTTTATGTGTGTCTGTGTCTTTTTGTCTCTGTGTTCATTCCTCGGCCCCAAGAAACGGGCCACGTCAGATGGCCCCTAATGCTGAATCACGGTCACCCTGGGCCTCGCCTCTGCAGCAGTGGGAAGAGCCCATTTAGCCTACAGTGGTCCCTCGGAATTCCCATCACCAGGGAAACAGGTCCTGCACTCCTGACCAGTGTACGCGAAGGTACCTGGCCAAGAGGGTGACCGCGGCTGAAGTCCTCTGCATCTGCCCCGAGAAAGGGGCATATTTCCCTAATGCCACCAAGCGGCTGGGTGGGCTGGCAGCAGCTGTGGGATGCTGAGGGTTTCCCTGCTGGGGGGCCTGACCATTCCCTAGGAGCAGACTGGAATCTCCAGAGCCAGGACAGGACTTTGAGGGCAGGAGGGGAAATGTGACTGAGACGCCCACGAGACCGGCTGGCGTGTAGGAAGAGCAGGGGCAGGACACCTGGACTGAAGACCAGAGTCACAGGGGACCCGCTTCAGGAAAGGGAGGAGAGGGGAGGGAGAAAGGATAGAAAAGGGAGCTGAGGAGGGAGAACAAGGCAGGCGGAGGCAGATAGAACAGAGCAGCAGACATGCTTGAGAGATGGGAGCACGGTGCGGGGCAGGCCGTGTCTCTTGCTTGTCCTATAGGAAAAGTTGGAACAGGAGTGGGTAGGTGAGAGCTGGCTAATTTTAGGAGAAAAAATTTTTCCTCACTTACCCTTTCTATATTCCTTTACACTGGTCAAAAAAGCCTGGAGAAGGAGAGAAGAATCTACACTCCAGGGATGCTAGTGTTTCTGAGACTCTGAGACACTTACAAGTGGCAGAGCCGGGATTGAAGCCTTGTTCTGGCTGACTCTAAGCCTATGCTATCTCCAAATGCCACCAAGGTCTCTTAGTGGACAATGGCTTTTAAGCATTTTTTGCTGCAATCCACAGTAAGAAACAAACTTGCATCTTCCTGTACCAGAACTCGTCCCTCGTCCCTTGGGCGCACTGCCCTCTGCCCAGGCGCTGTCAGGCGCTACACCTGGCCAAGGCAAGGAAAGGATCTTCTACTTCCAAGGCTTTTGCATTGGCCCCTGAAGCCACCTTGCATTGTGTTTTAGCTTCCGAGCGACAACCGGGCAAATTACCTGTTTGTTGTTTCAGCCGGGATGCTCGCTGCCTATGACACTTTCCCTGGTGATTTGCACCAATTGGAATTCTCCAGAGTGATTGTTATTATCGTATCATCAGGAGTTTATCTTGGGAGCTCCTGCGTTTTGCTGATTTAATAACCAAGCCCTGGAGTCTGTGCTGTAGGCAGAAATGTTCAGTCTGATGAAGAGAACCTGCGAGAGTCCAGCATCTTCTCCCACAGGCCGGGCCAGAGTTTATTTAAAAAAGCGAAAGTTAAAAGTGCAAAAGGAACATTTGCTTGTTTAATTGGCCATAGATTTTCCTGACAATAATTTGCAGCAAGATAACAGACCTCTTCAAGGTCATGTGTCTGGGCATGGCTGGGTGAGGAGAAGGACTCGGGATATTCTGGGTGATTGGCTCTTTAAATGAGTTTGCTGATTTCTCGAGGACTCATCTATCAGTTGATGAATGTCTACCGTTTAACCAATGGTTCCTGCCCGGCTGACCTGGCTCTCAGCCTGGACCGCGAGCCCAGCCGTGTTTGGATGAAGGCAAAGGCGGAGGACCTGCCCTGAGGACTGGAGCAGCAAAGGCATCGTGTCCAGACCCCGAGGTCAGTCACTCACTGGGTGCTCACTGCGGAGACAGCTGGGAGACAGGGCAGGCCGCCGGGGCAGGACGCAGGAGGGGCGGCAGTGCCTGTGTCTGGGCTTTGCCAGGCTCCGGTGGGCTCTCTGGCTGCACTACACCCTAGTCTCCAGACTCTTGATTTGCTGGAGCAGATCCTGGGATTCTCCAAATTTGACCCAAAGCTGATTTTATAGAGCAGAAAGGGGCCTGCCTCAGAGATCTTTGAATCCAACCACTTCCTTTTTCAGATGAAGAAGATGAGGCTCATGATGGCACCCACATCTCTGTATTCTGTCATGACCTGAGGGCCCTCCATCCCCACCCCTAGTATGTTGTTCAGCATCGCTGTGGGCCCCCGTGCTCCTCCATCCCACGCACAGGGCCCCATGAGGCCTGTGGTTTATTCCCAGATTTTATTACAGGACTTGACATCCCGCAAATGCTCAGTGTTCCAGTGAATGAATGAATGAATGAATGAATGAATGAATGAATGGAGTGACTTGCCAAAAGACACATAGTTGGTGGCCGAGGGAGGCCCAGGACACCCAGCACTAGCACCGGCTCAGTGCCCCTTACATGCCCCCACGCTGTCCGCCCAGGGCTACGTACACCCGCACCTGGCCCAGACTGCTGGAGTCTGGATGCTGGCTCACGAGCGAGCTGCAAGGAGGCCCTGGAGGTGTGCTCCCCCTTCGAGAGGGAATTTGCCGTTCAGCTGCAAGGAGGGTAGTTAGCTGACACCCTCCGGCGACAGCACCTTCAGGGTCCACCTGAGCTCTGGAGCCGGGGCCAGTTCCTCTGGCTCAGCCCCAGCGTGACAGAGCACAGAGGGGCCACTTGGGCCGGGCCATTTCCACCCAGCACCAGACTCCCAGCGGGCAGCGTTTGCTCCGGAGCTCCCAGCGGGCTGGCTGGGACTCGGAGCTCCCTTTCCCTACCCAGGCGTTAGGTCTGCATTCTAGTCTTCGGGCGTTTCCTGCCCATTCTTGCTTCCTCCCCCTTTTATGTTTTTCACAGGGATACTTTCAATAAGCCCCAATAAATCCTAGCATTTACGTCCCAGAGGTCCCAACTGACACCATCTGTGTGACCTGGGACAAGTGACTTAACCTC
>CAUYRB010061463.1:0-13502 GCA_963574695.1 Propithecus perrieri | reverse complement strand
AGGACAGTTTTATATCTGGGTTCTCAGTTCTGTTCCACTGGTCAATGGCTCTATTTTTGTGCCAGTACCAAGCTGTTTTGATTACTACAGCCTTATAATAAAGTTTGAAGTCTGGTAAGTTGATACCTCCCATTTTGTTTTTATTGCTTACAATTGTTTTTGCTATGCGGGGTCTTCTCTGGTTCTGTATGGCCAACTTTTGCTAAGCATTAATAAGGGTTGGGTGCTGGGATTTACATTCATTATTTCAGTTAAACCTTATAATGATCCTATGGTGCAGGTACACATCTTATAGAGAAGGAAACTGAAGTTCTGAGAGGTTAAGTAATCTTCACCAGGTGGTACAGGGAGGAGAGCAATGTAACTTGAATTTTAAGACAGTACTGTCTCATTTCAGAACCTGTATCTGAAGCTTCTTTGCCCTGCTGCCTCCCTGTGTGAGGACTCAGAGGGGAAATTAAGGTATAGAAGAGAGATAACTTGGTCATTAACAGTAGGGTATAAGATCTGGTCTTTCCTCTTGGGCACAGGGATGAGCGTGAACGCACAAGAGCAGCACTTGAGACTGACTGACTGAAACTGGACGGGAGCACCCTAAGGTCTCCCTGGATTGGGCTGGTCCCTGGGTTGGGCACTGGGCTGAAACTGTGTGTGGGATTAAATGGCCCCAAGGTGAAGTCAGTTTCCACCTGGTGGTTAACATTTGTTAGAATGGAGCACATGTCCTGACCTCCCGTGTCTTCATCCCCACGTCAGCCAGGGAGAGCCCAGTGCTGCCCTCCCCTGACTGCTGTTTCTTAGACACACGCGTGTGTGGCAACCCCAGCTGTGCCCCAGCCCTTAGCTTCACTGGAAGTGGAAGATTGCTTCTGCTTTCCTCCCCATCTTTGTGATTATTGCACTTCTTGCCACAGACATTTCTCATTGCTCCCAATGCGAAAGTCTGGGCTCGTTACTTTAACCAAATGATTGTACAGCCCCGTGTGACCCCATATAAATTTTTAAATGGATAACTAAACTGACAGCACATGAAGTGCGCCCGGGGAATCCTCTGCCTCAGGATGCTCGTAATGAAGGGAATTGACTGGGTTAGCAGATGGACACTGCTCATTTTTTGGCAACCCCTGACAAATACACAACACCTCCAGGTGGCTCTCTGGGCACTGCTCTGTGTGGCACGCTCTGGAATGCTGATGGCCCCTCTTCCTCCCTGGCCAAGATAGCAGGCTGCACAGTCTGGTGTGGCCCTTGGCTCGTTATCCTTAAGATCAAGGTATGTATGTCATTTTAAAATAAATGATTATCTTTTAATTATAGAGTCATCATAACAGTATTACAAAAAGCTTAGAAATAGAGAGGAAAAGACACCCACATTCCCCACTGTAAATCATGGTTATCAGTTTTTAAACTTTCTTTCAATGACTTTTCATAGTTTTATCTGTTGGTTTGTATCTGCATGTCCCCTCATTGCTGCATGACCTCCATAGGTACCGTTTTAAGGGCTACGTAATATCCTGCTGTGATGCTACACCATCGATTATTTAACTCTGTTGTTAACGTGTACATTTCTTCTAACTTTTCACCATTATTAATAACAGTGTGAGGTATACCTTCGTCCATGTAGCTATTAATATTTCCATATTTTGAATTAGTTTCTTATGATAGAATCCCAGATGTGGCATAACTGGGTCAAAGAGTATGAACATTTTTATGGCTTCTAAAACATATTGCCAGATTGCTTTCTGGAAGAGTGGAGGCAATTTACAATGGCGTCACAAAGGCGTTTGTTTCCCAGGTGGCCAACTAGGGTTAGAGATGCAGCCTCTCACAGTAGGAGAGGAGGAGGAGCAGTGTGTGTGCCTTTATAAGACTCATTGATGCATATGTGTATTGATTTAAGCCCAGTGACACCAGGCATTGTCCTTGTTAATAGGGATGTGCTAGGGGTCTAATGTCAATATAATAGTCATCCAGTTTGGTGTTTAGTAGAGCAGTGTGCTCGATATGAAATAAAGCAAGTTACAGATGTTTCCTGTTTCCCAGGAATTTGGATTTTCTAAAAAGTTGGCAAAGGTGAAGTGACAAAAACGTTCAGCTGTGTGACAGGTTCTTAGTGGCCCCCTACTTTTTGGGAATACCTAATAATTTGGAGATGAAGATGAAAGTCAAAGGAGGTTGGTGGGACATGCAGGGGGAGGGCATTGGAAGTACCTGGCATGTCTCAGGGGAGTGCCTAACCCGGACTGCACAAGTCACTGCACCTCGCCTGATAAGGGCAGTCTTTTGGGTGCTGAATGAAGTGCTTGTATTGAGAAGGATTTTGAGGTCTCACCTAGGCTCAGTTGGAAAGGTACTGTGGTTAATTAGCAATTTGTTCTAGATCTTTGTCATTGTAATTTTCTTCGTTAATTGTCTTTCCATTTGGATTGTAAACATTACGTGCCTTTAAACTAGGTCTGTACTTTTTTAAATTATTCAGTTTTCTACCCATTCCCTAAAGTTTTGTATGTGGTATATGTATATGGTAGTTTTGTGTCTCCTGACTGAAGAATGAGTGAATGAAGGAGAGTCACTCATCGTCCCAAGCATTCTACCAAAGCCCGGCGGTTAACTAACAGGAACCTCCAGTTCTTGTGCTCACATGTGAAACCTCCAGCAGACTTCACAGGGTTTGTAAAGTAAGACGAAATTTCAGCTGAAATTTAGGAAAGGTGATGCCAGAAAAGACCTTTGACTCATCTGTATAAACTCCCAAATCAATAATGGGACCCCCTTGTTTTACAGAGGAGAAGACTGAGCCAATTAAGGGTAAGTGTCTTCTCCAAGGTCACACAGATGGTTGGGTTGCTTGATTCCTGGTCGAGTGTCTTTTCACTACACCATGTTGGGAGAACTTAGGGTGCTTGTTTGACTTACCCCTCCTCCACCATACTCTCTACAGATGTGTATATGGAGTTTTCTTTGCTCAGTGATCAGCCTTGTCCACTCTTGTGACTGAACAGAAATGTGTTTAGAGATTGTGACCTCAATGCGGTAGTCACGTGGTCCAGGGTGATAAAGGCCTGGAGGTTTGTTTTGAGTGCCAAGGGACAGTGCAGGATCAAAATTCAACTTCATACAAAATTACAGCTTTTCATTATCTCCGAGTTTAAATGTAAACATTTTTTATTTTAAAGAGAAAAGGCACAGTGTTAGGTGTGGTACATGATTTGAGTGTATATTTGCCACAATTGTGATCCTAATAAAACTCCCATTATGATCCATATGCCCAGAGTAGAGATTTAAGGTTGTCAAGGGAGCATTAACTTTCTGCTTCTTGATTTCTCTTGTGTGACTGAAATCTAAACTTGAATATTGCATCAGCTGTGTGGTTGTTTTTTCTTCTTTCCTTCCATAACCCCTCACCCCCAATATGATGAGCACATTTGGTTGTATAGTTGAAATTCTGAAGCTAACTGCATAATGGTGAGGGAAATATTCATGGTGAATGTCAAATGAAATGACCGAGTAGACAAAGCAAGAAAGAGAATTAACAGTCTACTGGTTCTTTTAACAGCCGTGTGATGTCTGCCCTGGGATTTGAATGATTTGTAGATGACTGGAACCTGCTCATTCCATGGTGGCTTGAGGCCCCTTGAAATTGATGTTAACCTCCTAAGCTGTCAGTAGTTACAGCTACTGGGTAATCGGGTTTGGAATTTATGGGTATTTACGTTTCAGAAGGCTTTTACTATGTTTCTGTAGCTTTGGATTAGAAATGTTTGTCCTTGATATGACTAAATTTTATGCATGGTGCTAGAGTGTTTAAGCCCCTTAAACACTCCCAGGTGTGTCCCAGTGTGTAAGCTGCTTTCTTCCTGGAACAGCACAAAGATGATCTAGTTAATCCTACCAGTGGACAGGATGATTTTTATCCGCTTCCCCACTAAACTAGCTCCATTCTGTCTTCTGTACAAATAACCTGACAATATCTGTACAATAACCAGGTAACATGGTTACACAGTAAAAAGAAGTTAAGAGTCTTAATGACCTGCTATTGATAAATATTTTGCTACAGCATGCTGAGGTAGGCACCTTTTGACTTCGCTTGGTCTTGAAGGGATTAACATTTTTTCCATGATAAAGGAAATATAAGCTTCTGAAAAATTTAGAAAATATGTAAAAATTGAAAGAGTAAACTTACCCAAAGCCCCTCCAACTGCGTACAGTCTACTTATAACATTTAAGATTTTCTTTCATTCTTTCTTTCTATACATAATTTTTATGTGATTATAATCAGACCGTTTATGAAAATTTTGCATTTTAAAAATTAATACATATTTTTTTATTTGCTATTATGTAATTTCCTTTACAGGAGATTCATTTTTCATTGGAAGGCATTTATGAAAATCTTCACTTGTTCTTTCTACATCTGGACGAGTGGCTCAGTCGTTTTCTCATCAGTGGGATGTCAGTGGGTGGTGATACTGCCCCATCAGTAATCATGACTAATAGGGCAGCTGTCTCTACAGTCAGTAGTGACGAGGCCCCCTCTTTCATTTGGGAGTCATTGCTCTGAGTTCTCCTATATTTTCCCAATTGTAAATTATCCTCTAGCAAGCTTTTTGTGCATGAAGCTTTGTATGTATTTAAGATTAGTTCTTTAGGATATTTTCCCAGAGTAGAATTGCTGGCCAAAAAGGGATAAACATTTTGATATTCTGCGTGCACACACACACAGACACACATGCACGCAATTTATGTGGTACTATATTGTGTATTATTTTCCACAGGTTGATACTAGTAATGTCAAATATATGAAACTAACCATACACTACACATAACATTGGGTATTATTGTTGTTTTAACTTTGTTAACTTGATCGGCAAAAAATGTCATTGTTTTAAATTTCTTTGCTTAGTAGTAAGTTTGAGCATTTCAGCACACATTTATTAGCGACTTGATTTATATGAATTAACTCATCTTGGCTTTAAAGTTATAGTGAGTGGGAAGGGGTGGCACCTGTCAGAACCTTGGTGGGCTGGTATCAGGTGGGCCATACTTTGGGTAGCCTTGACTGAGATTCAATAAGAATTTCTTCTGGGCTTTGCTTACTAGTAATCTATAGTAAGTCTCATAACATGCATTTGTGTAGTATTTTTTGTATTTCAGAAGGCTTTTATCATACACTCTCACTTAAGCTTCATGACAACCCTGAGAAGTGGACTGGGATTGTCGCTATTATCTGAGGACTTATTGTTTGATATTTGGGGACAATATTGCCAACTTAGAAAAGATTTTTACAGTGGTGCAGAATATTAGAATAAGACAGCAGAAAAAAAGCATAGGAATATCAAAGCTTCAAAGATTTAGTTTGGCTGGGCGTGGTGGCTAATGCTTGTAATTCCAGCATTTTGGGAGGGTGAGCGGGGGAAGATCGCTTGAGGCCACGAGTTCAAGATCAGCCTGGACAACATAGTGAGATCTTGTCTCTACCAAAAAATTAAAAAATTAGCTTGGTGTGGTGGTATGTGTGCCTGTGGTCCTAGCTACTTGGGAGGCTGAGATGGGGAGATCACTTGATCCCAGAAGTTGGAGGCTGCAGTGAGCCATGATCATGACACTGCACTCCAGCCTGGGCAACAGAGTGAGACCCTGTCTCTAAAAAGAAAAAAAAAAAACAAAAAACAAACTTAGCCCATCTCTGGGAATGTGCTCATCGAAAAGGGTTTTAAAAAGTAGGGTTACTTTATTTTCAGGATGTGCCAGAAAATGCGGGGCTCTCTATTCTTGCCCTCTATTCTGGGCTTTTATTCCCTAAAGATTTGTTTCTTAGATTTTTAAGACCACAGTGCCACGTATTGATTTCAAGGGATCCAACCTGGACTCAGATAAAAATTAGAGTGTCCACGTGTGCAAGTAATGGAGTGACTGCTGGAGACTCAGTGCTGAACAACAGTAACACAGTCCCTTCCGTTAGGAGCTTACATCTGATCTGGTGCTTCCTGTTGGGGATTCATGGTCAATAAAGTGGACATGCTCCTGCTCCCAGAAAACCTGGTGTCTAATGGGGGATACCGTAAGGTAGAAAGACAGCCCCAACACCTTGGCTTCAGTGGTATAATAGTTGCCAAGAAAGCACATAGGTGTGGCATCTAACCCAGATTTGAGGATTCTGGTATGGGGGTATGCGTGTATGTTTCTTTGGAAGGTGGTGGTGTGCAAAGCAAACTAATCAGAAAAGTACAACCAACCAGCCCCCTAAAACAAACTTCATTGTTTACACAGATAATGGTTAATTGAAGGGTCAACAGGTAATGTGTTTTTGAAGGATCATCTAAATCTGATGTAGATATTCACCTGCCCCTCGTCTTCAGACTGGGATATGCCACAAAGTCCTTTACACAGTTCTCAGGTTGTCTGTCTGCTGAGGGCTGCCCACACCCAGAGAGACGACCATCAGCTAATCCTGGTTTCCCAGTCACTTCTAACTTCCTGCTGAGTTTTATACATTGCTTTTTAGCTCATCCATGAATACTTATTGGATAAAGGCCAATTGATACAGGGCCATACTTAATCATTTTAGCTGATTCCCAGCTGTAGTCACTGATTACACATCACAATGTTTACAATGCAGATCTGCATGTATTGCTATTTAATATGTGGTATTTTTTTTTTTTTTTTTCTTAGAGTCTTGCTCTGTCACCCCGGCTAGAGTACAATGACATAGTTCACTACAACCTCAAACTCCTGGGCTAAAGTGATCCTCCTGCCTCAGCATCCCGAGTAGCTGGGACTACAGACATGTGCCACTGCTCCTGGCTAATTTTTTCTATTTTTAGTAGAGATGGGATCTCACTCTTGCTCAGGCTGGTCTCGAACTCCCAAGCTCAAACAATCCTCCTGCCTTGGCCTCCCAGAGTGCTAGGATTACAGGCATGACCCACCGCACCTGGCCCATTTAATATGTGTTTTCTTCGGTAACTCGATCGGGTTTCTCCCAGTAGGCAATTTTTGTTAGGGAATTTTTTTGGAACTCTACTGTAAGTCGAGTTGAGCTATTCTGGGAAGTAGAATTGTACAATCCTTAATGGAGAAGGAGTGTTCAGGGAGAAGGAATAACCTAGGCAAAGCCTAGGTGCACTAAAGCATGAGAAAGTAATGAAAAGGGGAAATGGTTTAGGCAAGTGGTTTATGTGGTTGGGGAGTCGTAATAGGTGAGTCTAGAGAGGTAAGAGTCTAGAGAGGTAAGTAGTCATTGGTTCAGTGATTCTCAAATTTTGCTGCACAATGGAATCACCTGGGAATTAAAAAAAATTAAATTAAAAAAAATACTGATTCTGGTTCCCACCCCCAGACGTTGTAACTTAATTGGTATGGAGTGTGCCAGGGCATTGGGGATTGTAAACGCTTCCCAGATTATAATACAAAATTTGGGGACCAAATTTTTAGCCAGTTTACTAAGGGTCTTGTAAATTATGCTAAGGCATTTGGATTTCATACGTAAATTTATGGCATCGAGGAACCACTGAAAGATTTTAACCAGCTGATCTGTAAATTAGGAAGATGGTTCTGATTGCTTTGGGGAAAATGGATTGAGGGGTCTAAGATTGGAGGCAGTGAAACCAGTTAAGTGACCCTGAAGATAAAGGTGGCCTGACGGAGGGAATGGTAGTAGAGATGGAACGAGGTAGATGGATCCCTGAGATGCTGAAAGAGATGGGCTCAGCAGAACTTGTGATGGAGGGCATGGGTATGATGATGGGATGGGCGTTTGGGGCGGGGATGAGTTGAGTTGAGCTGGGTGGGAGCAGGAGAAAAGGGATGATGGGGTAGGGATCACCCTACCAGCCTTACTGAACCATGGACTGTGCTGGTTTCTCCTTGCAAGAGCTAGCTGAGGAAATCCATCAGCTCTTTGCTAAGCACTTACTTACATGATAAACTGCCTCTAGTCTGTTTTCTCCTCAGGCAGAGGTGGTACCTTGTTCCTCCTCAGTTTGAGTGGGTGTTTTTCTGTATTGATTAATCATCTTATACATCTTATTTGCATGAGAGATCTATGACCTTATTTAAGGGGAATTCTCCTCACACTTGTGATCCATGGAGGTCCTGATGGATGCGGGGTTAGTGACCACTGGCTCAGTGGCTTCAAACAACTTTAGGTCCCTTTTATAAAGAATGAGTGGTAGTTACTCTTTCATATAGTTGAACTGAAAATTTACATCACTTTTATCAGAATAGTTTTTGGGACAATATGAGGCCAATTTTATATAACGATCTGGAGTTTTTTGAGAAAGAAATATAACCTCTGTAACTAAAGAGCTGCATTCCATTTTAAGAAAATCCAATATACAAAAATCTAAATTTACAAAGAAGGCATATTCTAGGTAGAGGTAATTGGTGGTTGATGATTTTGCCAATGGATTCTTGACTTTGTGAAAAGATGTCCTTTAGGAATCTTTTGTAAAGTAAGATTTCTGTGTTCTTTAAATGATTTGGATTTCAGGAATGATCTTTTGGGATAAGTATTAATAACAGCCTGTCTGGGTATTATACAATCTGCTATGTCCTGTTATGAGAATCTTGGATAAGCATTCGGAAGGTTTAAGACAGCTTTGCCCCTACAGAATATTAGATAAAGTCAGACAAAGAGAGTCTCCTTTATACATATACTGTTTGGCCTTTCTCCATTATCGTGGTTTTAAAGTTTTCCCATCTCCTTCCTTGCATGCAGCGCCTGCAGAACCCCATAGTGAAATCAAAACCCTGTGTGTGACATTTTGGTCTGTTGCTATAATGTGATTCTAAAGTCATAAATTATATGTAATAAAATTCACTATAGATTTACCTAGGTAAATGAGTAAGTTTTGAAGCCAAAAATCACAGGGGAAAATGGGACATTCATTTGATGTTGAAAAAAAGGAGCAAAGAGAAATTATCAAAACAAAGTCTGGGAAAAAATCCCTACAATCTGAAAAACAGCAAGACTTCAATATTAAGTAATTACAATGAGGTAATATCTTTCCCCTGCCTTTCAAAGAAAAAATAATATGATATCAGAAGTCTTGGGATATTTCCCAAAAAACCAAAATCTACTCTTGCCAACATATTATTTTGAAAGTAATTTTTAAATTTGTTTTAGTTTTTTTTGAGAAAGAAGGTACATAGGACACTAGAATATCTAACATATTTGTGATGGGCTGGTTATAAATGCATGTTCAGAGGCAAATGACCATGATAAACTAACATCTAGGAAACTGCTTCATTTAAATGAAGTAATTTCCCTCCTGCTACCTTACGGGGCATCAACAAATGAGTCGTGCGTGAGGAAGAGAGCAGCATATTCTGCCGGGGCTCACTCTGTCATCTGGCAGGGGCTTCATTTTGGAGAGGGATGCTGATGGCTGTCCAGACGCTTAACCGGCGGTCCTGACTGACTAATGGAGCCATGTTCGTGTTGGCTGACATCTGGTTTTAGAAGTTATTTATAAAGAAAGAAGCCTTGTAATCAAAACAGCCAGAGAGATTTTAAACATCAGATGTACTAGGAAAGATTCATGTGGGGTGACTGGCACAGTTGGAGAGATTAGCAACTTCTCTAAACACTTGTGTGTGCTGAGTATATTTTTACTGTGTGTAAATAGTACTTTCAAATAGCATGTTATGAGTAAACAAACCTACATTTTGGATGTTTTGAACATTATAAATATGGAAGACTATTAAACTACCAAAACAACACATTAATAAGCAAAAAATGTAATGGGACAACATGTCAAGAGCTTGGAAGTCTGTACTTCTCTCCTTGCAATAAGAAAAAAAGCTGAGCAAATTGAAAATCAGTGACTCTTAGACTCGTCAGAGAACTGAGGTCACAGGGTAAACTGCTGTTCTGAGAAATGGAGAGAGAGGCGATACCTAGGATCACGGTTTACTAGAAACAGAAGTCCAGGAGCAGAACTCCATCCCTACCCCTGTACTAGTAACAACAGCTAAACCGTGAATGAGAAATTGCTGGAAGCTCAGTGTGCACCAGCTTGGAGAGTTAAAGACTCTGGGAGCCCAGTGTCAGGGGAGCCTCCAGGAGCCCCACCAGCCTCTCGCAAAACTCCCCTCCTGTTTCTGGCATTTTGAAATATACCCAGAGCATTCTGTTTTCCTTAACAAAAGTCTGCCCTCAAAAGAAGCTATTTATTTACCAAAGCCTAACTGCTTGGGTTTTTCTGGGAGCCTAACTGCCCTGAGGGGTGGAAAATATGCAACTCTAGCCCCCTCTAGCCTTAGTGTCTCACCTAAGGGGGGAAAGTAAAACTGAGACCCACTTTTGAAGATCCCAGCTCAGGGGCACAGGCTTACTAAAAGCCCAAGAACCAATCATAGGACTACAGAGGGCTTCCCCTCCCGTCACACCTTGCTTCCACATCAGTCAGCCTCCTGTGTGGTAATACGGGATGACAGCTAAAAGAAGTGTAAGGCTCAGAGGAGATAAAACCAGGGACACTATGGGAAATTTTAGCCTCTGACGCCTACAGTTATAGCAAACAGTAAACACAGCCTAAATCCTAGCTAAATGAACATAAAACCTCCTACTAAAAGCCTATTTGCCCCAGTTTCTTTTATATAATACATTATGTCCAGTATTCAACAAAAAATTACAGGGCATTCCAAAAGGCAAAAAGCACAGTCTGAAGAGAGCAAATATGAGACCCAAACTCAGATATGGCAGAGATTTTTGATTTATGAGGCCAGGAATTTAAAATAACTAGAATTGATACGCTAAGGGCTCTGATGGACAAGGTGGACAGCATGTAAGCACAGATGGGTAATGGAGGCAGAGAGATGGCAACTACAAAAACTCAAAGGTTAGTGCTAGAAATGAAGAACACGGAAACAAATGAAGAATGCCTCTGGGCTCATCAGTAGGCTGGATGCAGCCAAGAAATCTGCAGGCTTGAAGATACATCCATACAAATTTCCCAAACTGAAAACCAAAGGATAAAAAAGAATGAAAAAATCTACAGAATATCCAAGAACCGTAGGGCACTTATTATAGTAATATAAAAGATATGATATATGTGTAATGGGAATACCTCAAGGAGGGGAAAAAGAGAAAGGAACAGAAGAAACATTTGGAGTAATAAGGGCTGAGAATTTTCCAAAATTAATGGCACTAAACCACAGATCCAGGAAACTCAGAGAACACTATGCAGGCAAATACCCAAAAACCTACACTTAGATATATCGTATTAAAGCTGCAGAAAAATCCAAGACAAAAGGAAAATATTGAAGGAAGCCATAAGAAAAATCACCTTATCTATAGAGCTACAAGGAGGAAAATTACATCAGACTTCTTTTCAGAAACCGTGTGGGCAAGAACGAACAAAATTGTAGAATTCTGTATACGGTGAAATTATCCTTTAAAAGTGAAGAAATAAAGACTTTCTTAGACAAACAAAAATTGAGGGAATATGTCACCTGCCTGTCAAGAAATGTTAAGAGAGATTCTTCAAAGAGAAAGAAAATGATATAGATCAGAACCCCAAACCTATATCAAGAAGGGAGGAGTGTTAGAGAAGGAATAAATGAAGGGCCTTCTTGGTCCCCTCCCCTGAGGTCCCGGTGCCATGCCCAATACCTGGACGCCCCATTTGTGCTAAATAATATGGACATGTGGGTTGTTTCAGCTGCAGCCTCTACATTTAAAGATAACTGAAATGAACATAGCAGGTTGACTGGCTTGTGGAAGGGAGGAATGTATTTCAAAGAAACTGGGCAAAACTGTAAATGAGGAATGAAAATAGGATGAAAGATATCTTCTCTCAGCTTTTGAGATGTATTATGAGTTAGTGTAGCTAACAGGTCATGGGCAGCGAGGCCTCAGGTCATCTCTATTGGAGAGGTGACCCATATGGACAACTTAGCCAGCTTATTGTGTCTTATGCAAGGGAACGTTTTTATTTCAGTATCGTCATGCCAGTTAAGTTCTGCCATCATTTTGAGACTATTCAGAGTTTAAAGAAAAAGGAATTGAATATATTGAGTGTAGACATTATGAGTTCTTAAAAGGTCAAAATCATTACAGCTTTTCAAACCGGAAATGAAAAGGCATTGAAGCATCCTACAGGTTTTAATTTCTAATGAGGTAAAATATTAATTGCCATAACCCAAATAAACAAGAAGACCTCTGGGATCCTCACCCCCTCTTTATTTTTTTGAAAGAGAAGAGGGTTGAGTCCAAAATTGAGAAAAGCACTGCAGATTATTATCCCCATCCTTGATCGGCCCATTTCTTGCTATGACCTCATGAGGAACCACTTTTAGGGAATTCCAGTCCCCTTTTCCAGTCCCTGGCTGTGCCTAGGCTTTTGGTCCTTTTAACCTGGGAAGCTGATTCTTGGTGATCTGAGGGGCTTTGACCACAGTGAGCATTTTTCCTCTTTGGCTTTTTGTCTGTTATTTTTTTTCACCTCTACTCTTTCTTTTTTTTTCCCTTCTCTTTTAAAATTTCGTTCTTTGTTTCTTTATTTTTTCCTCATTATTCTTTTTCTTTATTTCCTTTTTTTCTTATTTTTTTCTCATTTTAAAATATTTTTGTTTTTCTCAGTTTTTTCTTTGGTTTTTATTGCTCTCACCTTTTTTCTTCATCTCACGTTTTCTTTATTTTCATTTTTTCTTACTTATTTATTTTTTTCTTGATATATATATTTTTCAGAATTTAGGTTGGCAGGTAGCATTGCTAGTGTATTAGCAGGTCATGGGCAGCAGGGCCTCGTGGCCATCTCTGCTGGGGAGGAGACCATGTGGACAGCTACTGGCTCCTTGAGACATTAACCAGGGCAGCTTCCTTGAGGTGAGGCTGGCCCAACACATTCTGACGGGGACCGAGGCGGCCATGAAGGCTGTTAACAAGAGTCAGCAGAGCTCCTCCAGCCTCCAGAGACGACCCCTTGAAGTCCAGAGCATGAAGCCCCTGAGTCACCCCAACATTGTGAAACCTATTCGAGGTGACTGAAGCCCAGGGAACACTCTACCTTTGCTGTGGACTACACTAGTGGAGGAGAAGGTGTTCGATTGCCTCCTGGTCCACGGCTGTGTGAGAGAGAAAAGGGCTCGAGACAGATTCCAGTGGGTAGCATCTGCTGGGCAGTACTGCCACCAGAAAGGGTTGTCCACAGGGACCTAAAGCCGGAGAGCCTGCTTTTGGATGCTGACCTGAACATCGAGGTTGTAGATTTTGGCTTCAGCAATGGGTTCACCTTTGGAGACAAGCTAGACACCTTCTGTGGCAGCCCCCCTTATGCTGCCCTGAAACTCTCCCAGGACGAAAAGTACAATGGCCCTGTGGTGGGTGTGTGGAGCCCGGGAGTCATTCTCTCTCCCACGGTCACTGGGTCCCTGCCTTTTGTTGGAAAGAACTTTGGGGAGCTGTGAGAGTGGATACGGAGTGGAGTATACTATATTCCTTCCTTCATGTTTATAGGGTGTGAAAACCTGCTTAAGAAATTTCTGATCCTCAACCCCAG
>CAUYRB010061462.1:0-29966 GCA_963574695.1 Propithecus perrieri | reverse complement strand
ATCACATGTGTGTGTATAAACAAATAAGATAAAAGAAAGCAAGCACCTCCTCAGAGTCAATAAAAAAGGAATGCACGTTATTATAATATATCACTACTCCTCAATATATTTTAAACTCCTTAATCTGTAGTATAACTTTATAAAGTATTATTCTATATATTCTATATACATTAAAAGGTACACTCTAATTTTTAATAGCACATGAAACATCAAAAATGAAATTAAATCATTGAATACTAATCCACTGACTTGTAATTATTGAACCCCATAATGCTTTTTTGACTGTATAGAATTTAAAATTTTTTTTTTTTTTTTTACTAACGGGTATTTGTATACACAAGAAGTGCAATGCGCACTACCCGAAGGATGGACATATTTGAAACATGGACTTGGGGGTGGGGACCAAGGGCAACACACGTAACCTAAACATCTGTACCCCCATAATACGCTGAAATAAAAAAAAAATTTTTTTACTAAATAACACGACATGGAACTTTTCTGCAGTTACAGAATTGTCAACCAGTGAAGTAGAAGCCTGAAAGTTACTAAACACCTGTGATTTAGAGAGGGAAATCGATTAGATCCAGATACTGTGACCCAAAATTACCAAGGGGATAAAAAACTGACCTTGGTGCTCTACTGAAATCCCTAAAGATAGCATTCCCCACTTCGTGGAAGAATTCCAGGAAGTAGAAAGTGAAAGAATGTGCATTTGAGCCTTTTGAAGAATTTTATGTTCATCTAGGAGAATTCTCCCCTTCATTCCAGATAATAAGAAAAAAGAGATCTGTTTTTCCCCATTTCCCAAGAGGTCAAGTTGAAATAAAGCTCTGTAAGAGAAACTGTTACAAAATTTGGATATGCTTGATAAGAAGCCTGGTTAGAGTTACAGAAATTCTAGCTTTCTCGATTCTGTCCTCCACACACACTGTGTGCTGCCACCAGAACAAAAAGTGGTGAGATAATTCTTAATACATGATTTCTGAATTTGTTTTTTGTGTAGGTGTGAAGTGAAGGGTATTATCTGGAAACTAGCTAATTATCATCTACATATTCTGAAAGTAGGATGCTAGTAGAGTAGCTCATTCTACCAGGTAAATCTGGGAAATCAAGTGGGATAGTCATCTATAGCCTAATTTCCAGGGGCCTTAACCAATGAGTAGGAGCCTGCTGTGGCTCAGGCCCCAGCCACAAATGAAGAGAGAGGGGAGGACATAGTCATTATAGAGTCTCATGTGAAATGTGATCCTCCTTCTTTTTTTTTTTTTTTTAGAGAGGTAGATGATGCTGAATACTGACCAAAGAAATCATGTACAACATCCACACACAGACTGCTACATCAGCTAAAGTCACCAACAAAGGATTGGCACAGATTGAATTAGGGGCATTTATATGCCACTGAATTTTACAAGTGATGTAGTCCAATACCTAAACCACTGCATTATGAAAATAAAAACCATTTACAGTCAAAAAACTTAGTGCCCACATTAGCATGTATTTACTATTATAATTGAAACTCACCATTAACATGATTTTTCTACTTTACACTTTGCATTAACATGACTATTATTTCATAAAAGTTTTGCTCAGGAAATAAAGTTGCAAAAACTTCAACATTTATTTCAATAGCCTGAAAAGTTGATTTATACCAGCAATATACCACTCCACTTTGTGTCATGTGCATAAATGGGTACTACTCAGAATAATAGCTGTAGTTCAATGTTGAACTGACTGATGTGTCCATCAAATCTAAACAATTACGCCACAAACTTCGCCCAATCTTAATTAGGTCCCACATTGAGTGGCCTGCCTTGAATCTACCAAAACTTTCTAAATGTTCTACTTTTGATTTCTGTATTCTAATAGATGACAAAGACTCTATAAAGTTAATGGAGTACAATGAGCATAAATTTGGCTTAGCATAATCATTTTAATTTAATTTTTTTCATGGAGTCTTCAGTTGACAATTATAATTGAATCTATTTTTTAATTGTTGTTTTGACTAAAATTTAATATATTGAAATTCTAAACAGTTATCCACTTTATGAAATTCATAAATCACAGTAGTCATGAGCTTATATCCAGTCAATGTAGTCATAAAAAAAGGATAATGTTAAGTATGAAAAGCAAAACACACAAGAGTATGTACAGAATTCTCTGTTTGGGGAAAAAGGATATATGTGGATGTGTGTGATAAAAATATCTGCAAGTTTATATAAGAAGCAATAGACAATATGTATAATTAGAGTATAGATACTGAAATCAGGGCGTGGAGGATAATTACTTTTCATTTTATTCCCTTTTCTATTTCATTGGATTTTAAAACTGTATTTTTGCATTATCATTGTAGTTGAAAATGTTATGTATGTTTTTGCAAGTAATACAATGAAAAGCCCTTTGCAATGGGAATGAAGAGATATTTGTTCAAGTCTCACACCATGATATGCACAAACAGTGCTATGCACACCTCCGGGGGAATGGACACACTTGAAGCTCGGACTTGGGGGAGAGGGAGGGTAAGGGCATCATACGTAACCTAATCATCTGTACCCCCATAACATGCTGAAATAAAAAAAATAAATAAAATAAACCTTGAGAGGTTGTTTAACTTCACTGGACCCAGTTTCTTCATTTATATAAGAGAGATGATAATGTTTCATTTATTATTTTTTAGCATTAAATATTATTGAATCATCTTTAAACTATAAAACAGAGTTTGAAGATAACTGCTTTAATATTTTAACTCAAACTCTAAGTAATTAGATGTGTAATCTGCATTCAAATATATTCCATTCTCTCAGTCATCCTGTAATATAGATTTTTAATTAACCTATGCATCTTTGCATAACTAGAAAAATGCAGGTAATCTGTAAACTTAAAAAAAGATGACTATTATAACTGATTAGTTTATTTTTGGTAAATTAAGTTGGAGATTTTGGATTAAAAATGGCCTTTTTTCCAAAAATATTCTGGAATAAAAATGTATTATTATGAAAATGTCAAAAAGTACTTCATTTCAATAGAACATATTGTTTCCCTAGAGTACTGTATTAGTTTTATGTTGCTGCTATAAGAAAAAGCGTACTATAAACTTAGTGGCTTGAAATAACACAAAGTTATCTCATATGTCTGTAAATCAGAAGTCCAGCACATGTCTCACAAGGCTAAATCAAGATGTCTGGAGAACTAACTGTGTGCCTTATTGGAGGCACCAGTGAAGAATATGTTCCCATGCTTTTAAGGGACATATACGTTTCCTGGCTCATGAGTATGTTTCTCCATTTTCAAAGTCATCAACAGAGGGTCAAGTAGTTTATCTAATTTCTGACCTCCCGTTCTGCCTCTCTCTTCCACTTCTAAGCATCCTCGTAATTACATTATGCCTTTCTAGATAATTCAGGGTTAGCTACCCATTGTAAAGTCAGCTGATTAGAAGCCTTAATTACATCTGCAGCCTTAATTCTTTTTTTCAATGTACCTCAATTACAAATTCTGACAATTAGGATGTGGACATCTTTGAGGGGATCATTATTCTGCCTATCACAAGTATTTTTCAATCTTTTTGTTGACTTTTTTCCTCCCAAATAGCTGAAGACACCAGTGTCAGTTACCTATTACTATTATTTATTTATTTGATTAAATGTCAAAACTGTTATAAATCTCTAATTCAATATCTTGTCTTTTCACTAAATAATCTTTCATCTTATTTGGCTCCCCTGGAGTATGTAGAAGTGAATGTCAGCAATTCTCATGGAAACCTCAGTCCCATAAGCTTAAAAATGGCATTCACAGCAGCCACTGGGCAGCAGACCAAATTTTTAGAAATTTTACAGCACATGTTTTCTGGCTATTGATCTCCTTTCTCTCTCCTCGATTATTGCACCTACCTGCTGTACCATTGATCATCTGGGGTACTCTTTTCTAAATTCCTTCCCATTTTTTCACACTCATTTTTCAAAAGATTTGAAAGAAAAGAAACATTTTTAATAGCAATATAAAATATGTAGTTAGACTAATATATAATTCCAGCTCTTGGATGGAAAGCTCAGTTTCATAGAGTAGTCCTGAAGGATTGTGCTTCTCATTTAAAACAGTCTTTTGTGAATCCTGGCCCTTTTTTTTTCCAGTTCTATCACCTTTAAAAAATCATTCAACTCCTTTAAGCTTTAGATTCCTTTTCTGAAATACATGAAAATAACCTATCTTTACTGATGTGTTTGTAAGGATTAAATGATATAACAGTTGTAAAATGCTTACCATATTCCCCCACCTTGAGTAAGGGTTGAATAAATATGTTTTATTTTGGATAATAGAAGAATGGTATTATGGGACAGGGCTTCTCAGCTACCATGAAACCAGAGCACTCAGCATGTGCAATCATTACTTATGGGAGTATGTGCAATTGTTGTAATGATAATTATAACTCTTTGCAATGTGTGCCTTAAAACACAGCAGTGTACCATGGTGTTTGGTTTAGAAATATTGTGTGGGGAATATTTAAAGTTGGCTGAAGAATAAGTTCTAATTAACATGGAGTACTATATACATAAAAAGAATACTGGAGAATGAGACTGAAAATAAAGGCTGGGACGTAACTGAGAATTGAGTGCATTGTAGAGCACTCACTAAAGAGCACTATGTAAGGAAAAATTAGAAGTTGACATATTTTTTCTTGTAATTTACTACTAGAAAAGGGAAGTGGTATAAATACATAAGCAAATGGAAAAAGCTCACAAGATTTAACTTAAAATTCAAACATAAAATATAGTAATAGTGATTGTATTAGGGTGAATAATTATTCCTGTGTATTTAATTTTATAATCTACAAAATTTTCTAACAGTGGCATGCCTTATTTCTATAATCAGTAGTTTAGTATAATAGATAAATAAATAAATAAATAAATAAATAGTATTTTATTATACTTTTGGATGCCATTTAAGGACTTAAGTAATTTGTACGATATTAAGCTTTTTAAGATTAATTAAAAATTAATGATGGGAGAGTGATATGAATAGAATAATTGAGATCATGTAAGCTTACATTTATCTATTGAACAATTATTTATAGCATGCCTAATTTATACCATGTACAGTTATAGTACAGAAAATAAAATAATTATATACTGTGTTAAAATTTAAAAGATAGGAATATTTAATTATAGTATAAAATATCAAGACCTGTATACGAAAAGATGTGAAATAGTTTAACAAAGAAGTTCTCCAGATTTATTCAACTCAACATAGAAAACTAAGAATAACATTATTAGACAATGAATAAATATGCTGAAATACTGTAATATAAAGTATTTTGCCATTTATATATCCTTTATCAACTCCACTAAGAAAGACTGAATAACATAAAAAAAATTTATAATTTCATATTTTTTTTTTTTTTTGAGACAGAGTCTCACTGTGTTGCCCGGGCTAGAGTGCCGTGGCGTCAGCCTAGCTCACAGCAACCTCAAACTCCTGGGCTCAAGAGATCCTCCTGCCTAAGCCTCCCGAGTAGCTGGGACTACAGGCATGCGCCACCATGCCTGGCTAATTTTTTTTTTATATATATATTTTTAGTTGTCCAATTAATTTCTTTCTAATTTTAGTAGAGACGAGGTCTCGCTCTTGCTCAGGCTGGTTTGGAACTCCTGAGCTCAAACAATCCGCCCGTCTCGGCCTCCCAGAAAGCTAGGATTACAGGCGTGAGCCACCGCGCCCGGGCAATTTCATATTTTTATGGATATTACAGGTAGGAAACATTCTTTCTCAAATTTTCTTAGTAATATTTTCTTAATTTTTTGAATGACAATAACCTTGAAATATATGTTTTCAAAGGTAGAATGCAGTGTCTTGACAGATATCAAGCTTTTATTACTTTATAGATTCATTGAGATGATCACTTAGGAAAAACAATGTATAGAAGATACACTCATCATGTCACATCTAGACTAAATGCTTTAAATGTGGCTCGTAAGATGGAGACATTTTAAATATAAACAGTTATTCATTAAATGTTACTTAATGTATGTTTTATATTTCAGAATCATAAAATTCTGCCAATTTTTAAAATTTTGCTATTGTAATTTTTTTTATACTGTGCAACTGGAAATTGATGTTTCAAGTTTTGAAGGATTGTGATTTTGTACACTATCTTGCATCACATTTTCATAGGCAACTAATGTCTACATTTAAATTTTTTTTCTGATTATGTAATTTATTTATTTTTTCTTTTTTTTATTTCAAAATAACAATACAATTTTCTTGTTCTTTTCTGTTGAGAATATTTTATAAACTGTTGCTTAATAATACAAGTGAGTGTATGGGTAAAAAGAGCAAAAATCTAAAGAGCAAAAAATAAATGGTTAAAATTTGTAATAACATTGGTAAAGGCTAAAATCTCAATCACTGAAAATTGTATTGTTTGCACAAATTGCACAAACAATACAATTTTCAATGATTATTTGTTTTCATCTCTGATGATAAGAGGTTTTCCATGATGTACCATAAAAATATAAATATTGACAATGGTAGGAAGCTTTTGTAAGCCCCTTGTTGAAATAAAATAGTATGATATATAGTTGTTCCTTCCAACTCTATTTCTGAATACTTTCTGAATTTTATTATTATCCATAAAATAAATCTGTAAGGAAATCCATGTGCTGCACTGAATTGTAGAATACATCATCACTTAACTTTATAGTTGCTTTGGTAAGTTTTTTTTTCTGAAATCATTTCTTTCATATCTACTCTGTTTTAGGTATTGTGTATTTAAATAGCTGTAGACATTTGAAATATTGCTACCCAAAATCTAAAATGTGATTCTTTCTAAATAGCACCTACATTCAATCCAAACATTAAAATATTGATTAAATAAATAAGACTCTCTGTTGAGATAATACATTATACAATAACAAGTTTTAGTGATTATAATGGCAAACAATTGCAAATTTAAATAAAATGCATTTGGTTAGAAAAATTGACTGAAATATTGAAAAAATTGTGCTTTGAAAAATTTTATGGCATGTATTGTGCTTATTCTGGCTTTTGTTTAGACATATTTTGAATTTCTAGTTATTAAAATATTTGGAGCATAATACATATTTGTAGCACATTTGCTATGCTTTCCTTTATCAGTGGATTTTCTTTCAATATAATTCAAAGCTAAATGATCTGTTCATAGAATATTTAGCCACATCATTTTTTGCATTTTCTCATCACTTCAACTTCAAATATGCTTATGATAAATATTGTAGTTTATATAACTTTGAATTTCTTTGGATGTTGCAAAGTGGAGTCAGACTTAAAAAATAAATTGCCAAATTAAAAACTTTATTTAATGTAGATGAAAAAATAAAAAGGTAATAAGAATAAAAAGCAAGTTAGATTTTTTTTAAGCATGGGGTTAAAAGGGAATAGGATAAAAAGAAAAGAGTAGAAGGACATTTAAATATTCATTTAACAGGGTATACTATTGAGATGATCACCCAGCAGAAACAATGTATATAGATACATTTGGGATCTGACTAGAAATATATCTTTATATTAATTCAGATTTTAACTCTAATCAATTTTATTGCATATTACCTTTCTTAATTTATACTTATGATACATTTGCAGTCAGAGCATACATTTAACTCATAGGAATTTAATTATATTTGATAATGTATTCACTTTTCATTATTCTGCTAGTGGTTTTAACAATGCAGACTCAATGGTTGGTGCTTGCAATGAGACAGGAGGAAAATTGCTTGATAAAAACATCATGTTCTGTTCTGTTCCTGTGCCTGCCTGCATGTTTGCCTTCCTTCCTTTCTTCCTGCATTACAAATCTCAGTGATACAGTAATAATTTGGCATTTCAAGTATTAGATGTATAACTTATTTCTGTGAAAAGATATTTTTAAAGATGAAAAACAAAATTGCATTACAGATGACTATTAACAGATTAACTTTTGTAATCAATTTCGATGTAGGAAACACTAACTTTGAACTTTAATTGAGCAAAAATGTTATCCTTTTCCCAAAACTCCTGTTCTTCTCATTAGTGGACCTGTATTATGAAAGTTTTGCTCAGTCATTATTGCTGTTGTTGCTGTTGTTGTTATGTACTGAATTGCATTCTTCCCAAATTCATATGTTGAAGTCCTAACCCCCAATGTGATTGTTTATAGATAGGGCCATTAAGATTAAATGAGTTCATAAGGGTGGGGCTCTAATCCAACAGGATTACTGTCCTTCTAAAAAGAGGGAGAGACACCAAGAGTGTGTTCACAAAGAGAAAAGGCTGTGGGAAGATGCAGCCAGGAGGCAGTCATCTGTAAGCCTAGGAGAGAGTCCTTCGGAGAAACAAAACCTGCCGGTACCTTTTCTCAGACTTCCAGACTCCAAACTGTGGGAAAATACATTCCTATTGTTTAAGCCACCAAGTCTGTGGCATTTTGGTATGGTAGGCTGAACTGACTAATACAATTATGCCTTTGGATTTTAACAATAAAATGTTTGTGAAAATTTGTTTTTTTCAATTGATATATAGGTACCTACATAATACTCTCAATTTTTTCTCTTGGCTCACAAAACCTAAAAGTTTTACTACCTAGCTAGTAACAAAATATTTTACAGAATCTTTCCCTAAAGCGACACTTCTCTCCTCTGATCTTTCATAAAGATTTATGTATCTTTATAAAGTGACATTAACTCCAATTTACTTTCTACCGTTTTATATTTTGGTATTCATTCTATTACCCCTATTAAATAGAAAACAATTTGAGTAAAAGAACAATATATTTTATTTTCTTCTCCCTCTATGGGCCTAAGCCTGTTTCTAACAGGTGCTTTATAGATGATTATGAATTTACGATAATGGTGGAGGAAAATAAATGAAAATATTTCAAAAATGGATTCATCCCCTGAATTATTTATTTTAGAAATTGATCCAGATGTTACTCAGTCTCCCAAGTGAAAAATCAAGGAATGAGTTTCTTTGTTTCTCTAAATCCCATCATATACCCAAATGGAAAAAATTCAGCAAGTGCTGTCAACAGTACCACTTTTAATATTAAATACTCCTCCTCTTCATTCCTGGTATCATCACCCTAATGTGGATTATCCTGATTTTTTTCTGAATAATTACAACTGTCAGTTATCTGGTTCCCTGTGTCCATCTCATTCCATTCCCATCAATTATTCCAATGACAGTTAGAAGGACTTTTCAAAATATTAATGATCCTGCCATTCACCTGTTCCAAAGACTCCGCAGGCTTTTCTATGCTCTTCGCCACTTCTTACTTTGGTATATGTGTTATCTTATAAATATCTTGTTTATAATCTTGGAATATAGGCCATAAATCTCATCATAACTATGTGTGGTAGGGTGATGGTGGTGTGGAAAAAGAAATGTGATTGAGAAACCAAAATATTCTCTATGATTGAAGTTTATAATTTCATCAGATTACCATTGGCTCTTTGAAGTTGATTTTGTTTATCAATTTTTAACTTTTGTATAAGACCATTGAATCCATTTTGTAATATTTGTATTTATTTCCCCCCCCATTATCATTAATTCACAATCATCTATAAAGCACCTGCTGGAAACAGGCTTAGGCCAATAGAGGGAGATAAAAATAAAATATGTTGTTCTTTTACCCAAATTGTTTTCTGTTTAATAGGGGTAATAGAATTAATCAGATATAGAAGTAATGTATGTGAAAATTATTAATACATATCAGTGGAGAAAGCAAAACGTCTAACCAAGTACTCTTTGCCTTTTACTGTACAGTAAATGAGTCTCCTAACATTCCCACTCTTCTATCTTTATTCAGGACTCATCTATTGGGAAAATTTAAGAGCTCAGTGATAGAATGTACCCATTTAAACTATGCTTCTTTAGTTGTATAGATGTAAATAATATATGCTAAAATGACTGGTAAATATATAAGATGAGTAAGCAACTTGAAGCATTGTTTATATTTCTATGGGTTTTAAAATAATTATTTGATATATACTAAATATTTATAAAATCTGACAATGCCAAATATTGAATGAGGTTACATGGGTAAAATTTCAGAAGAAAATAAAAATCAAAAGTAACATTGCCCATATTTCATGAAAAGATTTTTTACTTTAGGGATTTAAGAGACAGAGATAGAGAAAGAGAGAGGAGACGAAAAAAAGAAGAAAGGAGAGATAGAAGGGAAAAAAGAAGGTAGAAAGGCAGGAAGGGAGAGAGGAAAGGAATGGAATGAATATGAATAGAAAGGTAACACACTTTGAATTATAATGATTAAATCTAAGAAAGAAAAAAGGGATTCGAAATTGGAAGTTCAATATTATTAATAGGTGGGTTAAAAATAACTGTGTCAGTTTTGGCTGCTATAACATAATGCCATAGACTGGGTGACTTAAACAATAGAAATTTATTTCTCAAAGTTCTGGAGCTTGGGAATGCTTTGGCAGAGCCAGTGTCTGGTCAGGGACCACTTTCTGGTTTGCTGTCTTCCTGTTGTGTCCTCACATGTGGAGAGAGAGCAGAGACGAAGCAGCTCTCTCCTATCTATTCTTATAAGGATATTAATCCCATTCATGAGAGCTCCTTACTCATGACCTAATCACCTCCTAAAGACTCTACTTCCTAATACTATCACATTGAGGGTTAGGATTTCAACATATTAATTTTGGGGATAGGGCAAAAAATTTTAGTCTGTAGCCATAGCAAATTCATACATGTTAGTTTCCCTGGGATAATTGAGGCTTATTTTTATTGTCCGAACATCCTGTCTGTTTAACATTACTTTTGTTCTCAAAAAGCATGTGGCATGAGCAATAAATCATGTAGTCACACAGGTTAACACAGTATTTAAAAGGCAGTAAAATAAATTGCAGCTTACAACCTATTTAGAGCAAGTACAAAATACATAGTTTATACTCACTAATTCTTTGTACAAATTCCTAATAAGTGGTCCTAAATCTATAATTTTGAGGCAAAAAATCAATTTTTTCTTGAGTTAAGTTGTTCATAATTTTCTACAATTATATATAACTAAAACTTAAATATCCTACACGTATCTTCAAATTTAAATGATTGCTAAAAGTCATTTTTAAAACCTTAGAGGCATTAGAGATCCATTAGTATTCTCATATAATCATTTTAGTTTTCTGTAACCAAGACAGAAGTTAAGCAAAATAACATTAAACAAAAGTACCTTAAATATAAAAAAAATTTACACCTTAGCTATTACAAGTGGATCTTTTAATTATAGATTTTTGAAAATGTCTGATAAAACACTTTTTTAATTCAGAAAAAGACTATAAAGTTTTAAAAATACAAAGCACCACATGCACTCACCATCAAATTAGTGTTAACTGATCAACATTTAATTGCATATATAGTAATAACATTCATTGGGTGTCGGTGTTGGGCAGGTGGGAGGAGGGAGGAGGGGATGGGTATATTCACACCTGATGCTTGCGGTGCGCACCGTCTGGGGATTGGACACGCTTGAAGCTCTGACTCGGGTGGGGCAGGGCAATATATGTAACCTAAACAGTGGTACACCCGTAATATGCTGAAATAAAAAAATAAAATAAAATAAAAATACATTAATAGGAGTAAATATTATTATTGCATAGGTGAGTCATAATAGATAGGAGAGGGAAAAGAGGACTTTAGACATTCTACTACATCCTGGATGGAGGCAAAATGGTATCAAATATTTTGTAGGTTTCTCTCTCTTAGGAGCTGAGTGGAGGTATAGATTCTGTGTCTCTACAAATCTTTTGGAACTACAGAATAATGTGACGCAGAAAGCAGCATTTTAATTTTGTTGGCCTTCACCTTTCCTCATGTTTTCTGTTTCAAGTACATTTTCTAAAAAAATCATTTTTTTCTGACTTATTTACCATAAAAACACATAGAAATAAAACATAAACATAAATTTGAAAATTCACAAGTAGTCATACCAATCTTATTTTAGAAACGTTTTGTATATAGTTTTACCAGTCCAGTATCTAATTCTGGACATAGTATTCTCAGCAATATGCCCTAACTGGAAATGGAAAAGTATGGAGAAGATGAAAATGACATTCATAGGCTTGTAGAAAACCAAAGGAAGGAACTAAACTGATAAAGATCCTTAGAGGTGCAGCATAGGAATATTGGTTTATAATAATCATAATAATAATTTCAACTATTATCATTATTTACCACTATTTTTGACAACGCAATAATGTACACAGCTTAATGGAATAAAGTAGTAAATTATCCTTCTCATAGGTAGCAGGTGCAAACATTCACATTAAATCAATTATCTTGAAACATCATTATTTTAACTAAATGTTTTGTACATTAATAAGTACAAAGCTTTCATTTGAAAATCAAATTTAATTTTACAAAATATGCAACCTATATCCTGTGGGAATTAAAACATTGGATAAGAATAACTATTCCTCACTGAAGGAAGTAGGGATGTGTGTATGTGTGTGTGTTTGTGTGTGAGAGAGATTTGTGTACACACGCACAAAAAAACATGAGCAACTTGAACACGTTCTCCTCAAAATTAGGGTAATTTTTGATATCTTTGTTTTCTTTATATTCAGAAGGGAAACCAACCTTGAAAATGAATTGTATAATAAACCCAAGTGAAAAGATGGAATAAAATGGAGATAAAAGTAGAAATCAGTAAAAAACAGAAAAACAATAGAGAAGATCAAAGAAACCAAGAATTAGATGTTTGAAAATTCTAATGAATTAAAATTATTTTTACCTAAGTTAATAAAAACAAATGTTTAAAGGATAAATTATCAATGTTAGAAATGAAAGAGGGAGAATCATTATCATTCTTACAAATGTTAAAATGATAATAAAGGACTTTTATGGAATATTTTATGACAATACCATGAATAACTTAGATAAAATGGACAAATTCCTTGAAAGATACAAATTACTAACATTAATTCAAGAAGAAATAGAATTCCTGATTATATCTATTTCATTAAAGAAAGTTAATTACATGTTCATCAAGAGCACCTTTATTTCATTTTGTGAGTTCTTAATTTTTTACTTTATATCCAAGATATTAAGTTATATCTTTATTTTGTTTTTGCAAAGACTGATATATTTTCTAAGGCGTTGTATATCTTAGATTCTATCTTTGTTGCTTGTCATTCCTTCACTGCATGGCATTTCTTCAACAAAAACTTAAGTGAAGCATTCCAAGAATGGAAAAATAAGCACCACGTGTACTCACCAGCAAATTGGTTTCACTGATCGACACCTAAGTGCACATATAGGAATAACATTTATCGGGCGTCGGGCAGATGGGAGAGGGGAGGAGGGGATGGGTATATACATACATAATGGGTGCAATGCGCACCATCTGGGGGATGGACACGCTTGAAGCTCTGACTGGGGGCTGAGGGGGGACAAGGGCAATGTAACCTAAACATTTGTACCCCCATAATATGCAGAAATAAAAAATAATTATAAAAATAAATAAATAAGTAAAGGTGAGGGGCAGTGACTCGGGCCTATAATTCCAGCACTTTGGAAGAATGAGGAGGGAGGATTGCCTGAGACCAGGAGTTTGAGACAAGCCTGGGCAACACAGCAAGATCCTGTCTCTATAAAAAATAAAATGAAAATAAGTATAAACCCTTCTTGTTTCAGTTGAAATATTTTTCATTGACAATAACTGCAAATTTGCTTAATAAATTAACATAACTCATAGAAATGGAAGTTTAGGCATAAGAAATTGCAGGCATAATTATTATAAACATTTTATCTAAAGATTGTTCCATCCATGTTTTTTCTGTCATTTAATTCTACAATTCTCACCCTTAACTTCATCTCTGAACGTGTTCCCTATGGTGTCAAGGTGTCTTCCAGTAGCAATTAAGGATAAATGTTTCTTTGTTTACCTGAAACTAGAGAATGTGAAATCTCTTTCCTAATCATGAACTGTAATTCTCCTTTTTTGGCTTAAATGTCTATGTTGGGCATGTGCATGTTCTTATAACAATAGAAATTTTATGAAACATGTTGCCATTTATTGATTTAGATTTAGCTGTATATATTCTCGATGCTGACAATATGATTAACCATCCAACAGTCATATATAGATACTTGCATAAAGTGAGAATTCTTTTATGAAGGACTGAGAAATAAGTAGATACCAAGTAGTCCACTAAAGATTGTACTAGCTTCTGTTTTTTCAAGTTACCTAGAATTAAGAGGCCAGCTTCCTTGTTATATGTTTACTGTTAATGTGGATTACTTTTTCTTCCTTCAAATTGAAAACACTTTTTAAATTTTATCATTCTAATTATAGCTCAAATATTTTAATAATGTATGTCTATTTGTGGATATCTTTTCAATGTATAGCCTGGCATACTGTGAGATCTTATAATCTACACAGAAATTGTGACAGAAAGGTGTCACAGGCAATTGTGATAAAATTAAGAGTGTGCTGTAGGGCCTTAGTGTGGGATGATCACAGAAAACATCTACTGATACTCGTCTTCACAAGTAAAAGGTCCCAATCAGGGGTAAGAAAGCACATACAACATTTAACAGGGAGTCAAATGTGAAAATCTTCAAAAATACGTGGTACCAAGTATGGCAGTGTCATGCAAGCATCAGTTCTGGAGGCCATGGAGGACCCTTGGAAACGGGCTCCTTCAAGCTTGGTGGTGAACAGGAATAGAGCAATGACTGAAAGTCAAAGCCTTCCTGGAATTAGAAAATAATAAAGAATCCGAAAACCTTAGAAAACATTAGACCAGAGGAGGTTCCATTTGTTTCTACTTGTAGAAGAAACCACAGTAGCAACAGGAAAGGCTGTTGTTGAACTTAGAGATAAAGGAGACCATCAAACTTCTCTCCTCTAGAATCTTCCTTTACTGGTAGGCCCAGAAGAATCAATACAATGATCAAAAACAACTGTGACCACTGAACTTATAGAAATTATTGTGAAAATAAAAGAAAACATAAACTTTACATTTTTAAACAAAAGTGTTCTCAAAACAAAGCGGAGAAACAAAGGCAAAGTGTAACACACCATTCTGATATGAATAAAATGTGATTAAAGAGTTAAAATAGAGTTAAAATAACATTAAAAATCAGAAATACAAAAATTATTACTAGAAATGGATAAGCAAAAGGAGGATATAAAACAGGGGGTGACTGACAAAGGAATAAGAATGATATACAATAATCTCAGAAATGAAGATTAAATAACAAGGTCCCTAATGGAGAATAAATAGAATAAAAAACATGATATGGGTTTAGAAAATATGTGTGAAAAAGCCAAGAAAAAATACTGAACAAAGTAAAATGATTAAAGAGAAATATATATATATGTATATATATTCCAAGAGATATAGCAAATGAGATAAATTTTTCATAGACATATTCTAAATTAAAACGTTCAACAGACTTAAATGGCATTATTTAGCTACACCTAATAAATTAATTGACCAGCAATGGCTATTAACATAAAACAAAAGACAACAGCACATTATGACCCTCTGCATGGAAGAACACAGCAGCCCTTATGACACTAGCACTAAATAAATAAATAAATAAAGCTTTAGATCTAACTAAAATTTTACAGGGCACACAAAGTACAGAGCGGCATGTGAAGTTATACTATGGAGATGCAACCAGCAATATCCAGCGGAAAACTCTCTGGACAGGTAAATGAGTATCTTCAACTACTGAATTGCAACAGAGAGAAAAAAGAAAGAGATAGAGGTAAAAGGGGTTCAGGGGTTTGGGGTGGGTGCAGGTGAAAAACGTGTTAAGAGTGTAAGGTGCTTATTTGGATTATGAGTTTTAAACCATTATCAGACAATTGAAAGTTTGAGCAGAGGGGATATTTGATGGTATTAGTATTAAGTATTAATAGTTAATTTTGTTTAGGTTTGATCATGTTAGAATGTTATTAACAAACAAAACCTCCTTTTCTCACGGAGATTGGATTGTATACCTATGTTATTCCCTTTTAGTTCACAAAGTTCAAACAATTACATGGTCTACCAAAGGTGAAGGGGATGGCCTTTGTCTAGAGTCTGCAGGTCAAGTGGTCTTAAGGTTGTTGGAGTCACCCACTGGACCCCTCAGGTCTCATTTCCAGTGGTCCCCTCATCCCACATTCCATGCTCCATACCACAGACAGTTATCCCTTGTCAGCTATCACCGAAAGGAAAATTCACAGCTTCAGGCCCGATGTGGTGGCTCACGCCTGTAATCCTAGCACTCTGGAAGGCCAAGGCGGGAGGATTGCTCCAGGTCAGGAGTTCAAGACCAGCCTGAGCAACAGCGAGACTCCGTCTCTTCTAAAAATAGAAAGAAATTAGCCGGACAACTAAAAATATATATAGAAAAAAACAAATAGCCAGGCATGGTGGCACATTCCTGTAGTCCCAGCTATTCGGGAGGCTGAGGCAGGAAGATTGTTTGAGCCCAGGAGTTTGAGGTTGCTGTGAGCTAGGTTGACATCAGCCATGGCACTCTAGCCCAGGCAACAGAATGAGACTCTGTCTCAAAAAAAAAAAAAAAAAAAAATTCACAGCTTCAAAATTAACTTGTAGGCTCCATCTAGAGCTCCACCACAGCTTAATTATTAAATAAAATTAAATGATAGGAGTTTTTTTTTTTAGGAGTTTTATGTTTTCCCCTGTAGATTTCAATATTAAATATTTAGTAAGTATACATTAAGAGCTTAATTCCTTCAGGGGCTGATGATAAAGAAGTGAACAAATCTACATCTCCACTCTCACTCTAGTAGAAGAGGGCCGGTGACAAGTGGGTTGAAACTTTTAGATTCCAGCCAAAGTTTTGTAGTGTACTAGCGGTGAACTTGAGACATTTTTATTCTTTCTGATCCTCTGATACCATATGCAAAAGAGAAACTCATATTTGATCTAACAAAATTGTCTTGATGATCAAATGATATATGAAAAAGGGCCATTTTTTACCAAAAGAGCAATATTTCTGTTTGATAATTATTTGTTTTTTTCTAATAGTTAATTCCAATAAAAAATAATATGAAAAATCTATAAATAGACTTTTATGAAATTAAAGGAGAGTTCATACCAAATGCTAATAGGGATAAACATAAACTCTGTATTTGTTTTATATGTATTTGCAAATACACACACATACATATATATGTATGTTTTGTTTATATTATCCTTGTTATTAAAATTATAGTTAAATATTCGTAGAAACATTTAATGGAGTATATGCCACCAAATTAATACTTTATAAATAGTCACTTAAAGAATTTTTTCTAATCATGAAATATAATCACCATTATGGTATAAATTATTCATTGTATGATGATTTAAAAAGTATTATGAAGAAGTAGGGCACATTTATTATTTTGTCTTCAAAATTAAAAATTTTTGATTAAGGATAAAGCAAATTGTTACAATGAAGAAAAGCACTCTTTACAAACTGTGTTTGGGATTTGGGAGTGAAAATCAGTTAAAACATCTGGGGAGGCTGGGTAAAGTGGCTCACATGTGTAATCCTAGAACTTTGGGAGGCCAAGGAGGAAGGATCCCTTGAGACTAGGAATTCTAGATCAGTCTGAGCAAGAGCGAGGCCCTGTCCCTATAAAAAATAGAAAAAATCAGACGGACTTGTTGGTGCACGCCTGTAGTCCCAGCTTCTCCAAGCTACTCTGGAGACTGAGGCAGGAGAATCCCTTGAGCCCAGGAGTTTGAAGTTGCAGTGAGCTATGGTGAGGCCATTGTACTCCAGCCTAGTTACAGAACGAGACCCTGCCTCAAAAACAAAAACAAACAAACGAAGAAACACAACTTCTGTAGAGCAATTTGTAAATAGGACATTCAAATATTGGGAAAAAAACTAGGAAAACTAGGAATAAAGTTTGTCAATTTCACTCTTTAGGAATATTTTCTGATATGAAAACATATTATAATATTAATTAAGTAAAAATGCCAGTTGCAGCAAAATTTACAAACTCAGATTTTGTAACTTAAACATGTGTCTATAAATAGAGATATAAGTGTTGATAGTCATAAATGTAAAACATATAAACAATTTGGAAAAATATTAGATAAAAATTAGAAAAAAGAAAAATCACTAAATTTGATTATTTTATGTTATATATTATGAGATCGTAGTGAGCTCGGTTAAAATATTTTAAAATAGTCTTTTACCTCTCTGTTTTTATTCATTTTCAAAAAGTATTAATATGTGTTTACAATAAAAATTTTCAAAATTGCCAAAGCCCCAAGTAAACAAAAATTTCAATGTCTCTAATGCTGCACTTTTTAATGTTAATGCTATATCTGTTGTAATACGAAAATATAGTGCAAACCAAAATAGTACCTCATTTTTTCTCACAACTATTCTTATAGTAAGACCTGTCTTTGAATTTTTCATTAATGTTAAGAGTGAACCTTTGGTTTAATAATTCAAAAGGTATTATTGCCTTCTAGTGCTAACTAGAACCATCGGTACAAGAATGACTAGGGAGAGAGAGGCCTTAAGGTCAGCTGAATTTTTCTTTATGATGACTTAATCTATTAATATGTTTTAAAAAATGACTCTCTGTGTCCAGAAACACATAGGAAACAGTTGTGTTATAGAAAATGAATAATTTTGAAAGGATGGCACTTCACAAAATTTTGAATTACTGTATTTATAACTTCAATTGTAATGTCTTTTACAAAATTGCAAAATATCACACAATTACTAAATTATCTACATCTACTGAATTTTATTAAATGATAAAATAAAGCAGAATGTTCAGAAACAAAAAACGTTCTCTATAAAATTAAGGCCCTTAGAAGGCACATTATAATCCATTCTAAATTATTTATCAATTTTAATATTTTTTCCTTCAAGAGATAAGATTCTTCCATTTTTTTGCAGCGAAAATAGGAAATACATTAACAAAACAAAAAGAGTTCAGATTTATGTTAACATATTTATTTACTTCACATTATTCCTGCCTGAAAGATGTTTAATCGGGAAATTTATTTAATCTCTATAGTCAAACAATAATACAACAGTCAATTTTTCTAAGAACAGCAGCATAACTCTATTATAGAGGTTCTATAAATTATAATCTATAGAATAATGGTGAACATGAGTCCTGGAGGTGAAATTCCTAGGTTCAAATCTTGGCCTCTCACTAACCAGAAATTTCAATTTAGGAAAGTCATGTCCCTTAGCCTCTTCATAATTAAAATAGAATAATAATAGTGCTTACCTCAGCAGGTTATTATGAAAATAAAACTATTAATATCAGGCACAAATAAGCACTCTATAAAATCTAGCTGTGATTATTATTGTTACTATTATTATCTCTACTGAAAATACTATATCTAATACTATTACTATTAGTAATACTGAAGGTAATATCATTAGAATTTTAATTGTAATGAAAACTGAATAGCCTCTCCTAATAGTACTTTGCAGAATATTAATTTCAATGTCTTTATCATGAAGTGATACTTAATGAACAACTGAAATCTTTTTGTCTTTCATAGAAGAGAAAAAAAGAACTATGTAAAAGCATTCATTTTGTGCAGGTTGCTATATGAAAACTTTTAAGCACATTATTAAATTTTTATAATAATCTTGAGAGATAATTATTTTTATCCAGATTTTACAGATGCTGAAACTGAGTGGTACTCTAGAAATATTTGGCAGAACCAACACTGCTTTCTGTAGACAAAGGAAATATTCAGTCTTTTGTCCATAATATTATAAATAAGCCACTCTTTAGGCTAAAAAAATTGGTAGCTCCCATATGTTTATTTTTATGATGCTGGAGTAATGAAAAATTGTCACCTTATCTTTTTGAAGAAGATGTAGAACGAGGAAAATAGTGTTGCCCCAGGGATTGAGAGACCTGACTTGCTTAAATCACAGGTTTTTGTGAGAGTCTAAGGAAATGTTTGTGGAAATGTTTTGGGAACTGTGAAAACATATACCACTAAGACATGACATAGCTTTGAGGTTATTATGATGGTGCTAATATTTTGAAAAAATTGAGTTTTTAAAAATTCTTTAGATACTTCACTAAGGATAATGGTCTCCAGTTCCAGCCAAATTGTTGCAAAAGGTATTAATCCATCCTTTTTTATGGCTGAGTAGTACCCCATGGAATTCATATGTCAAATTTCATTAATCCACTCATGAATTGATGGGCACTTGGGTTGATTCCATATCTTTGAAATTATAAATTGTGCTGTAATAAACATTTGAGTATAGGTGTCTTTTTGATAAAATGACTTCTTTCCATTGGGTAGACACCCATTAGTCGGATTACTAGATTGAGTGGTAGATCTACTTTTAGTTCTTTGAGGAATCTCTGTATAGTTTTCCATAGAAGTTGTACTAATTTGCAATCCTACCAACAGTGCATAGGCATTCCTTTGTCTCTACATCTATGCCAGCATCTATTGTTTTTAGACTTTTTAATAAAAGCCATTCTAACAGAGTAAGGTGAAATCTCATTGTGGTTTTTATTTGCATTTTCCTGAGGATTAAGTGATGTTGAAAATTGTTTTATGTTTGTTGGCCATTTGTCTATAGTCTTTTGAAAAGCTTCTGCTCATGTCTTTTGCCCACCTTTTAATAGGGCTGTTTGGCTTTTTCCTTGCTGATTTGTTTGAGTTCTTTGTAGATTCTGGATATTAGTTCTTTATTGTATGGGCAGTTTGTGAATATTTTCTCCCATTCTGTAGGCTGTTTATTTGCTCTGTTAATTATTTCCTTAGCTGTGCAGAAGCTTTTAAATTTAATCAATTTCCATATATTTATTTTCGTTGTTGCTGTAATTGCCATTGGGGTCTTGGTCATAAATTCTAAGCCAATAGCTAGAAGAGTTTTCTCTACATTTTCTTCTAGAATTCTTATGGTTCATGCCTTACATTTAAGTCTTTTATCCATTTTGAATTAATTTTTGTGAGTGGGGAAAGATAAGAGTCCTGTTTCATTCTTCTGCATGTGGCTATCCAATTTTCCCAACACCATTTATTAAATAGAGCTTTTCACTTTTCAAAAGAAGATAGACTAATGGCTAGCAAACATATGAAAAAATGCTCAACATCTCTAATCATCAGGGAAATGCAAATCAAAACCACAGTGAGATATCACTTATCTCCAGTGAGAATGGCCTTTATCAAAAAGTTCCCAAACAATAAATGTTGATGTAGTTGAGGAGAGATAAGAACACTCATACACTGGTGGTAGGACTGCAAACTAGTACGATCTCTTTGGAAAGTAATATGGAGATACTTCAAAGAGCTACAGGTAGAACTACCATTTGATCCAGCAATCCCATTACTGGGCATCTACCCAAAAGAACAAAAGATATTCTATTAAAAAGACATCTGCACTAGAATGTTTATAGCAGCAAAATTTACAATTGCAAAGATGTGGAAACAACCCAAGTGCCCATCAATACATGAGTGGATTAATAAAATATGGTATATGTATACCATGGAGTTCTATTTGGCCACAAAAAACAATGGTGATCTAGTACCTCTTGTTTTATCCAGGATGGAGCCGGAGCCCATTCTACTAAGTGAAGCATCCCAAGAATGGAAAAACAAGCACCACATGTACTCGTCATCAAATTGGTTTTAACTGATCAACACTTAAGTGCACATATATTAATAACATTCATCAGATGTCAGGCAGATGGGAGAGGGGAGGAGGGGATGGGTATATACACACCTAATGGGTGCAGTACACACCCTCTGGGAGATGGACACGCTTGAAGCTCTGACTTGGGCTGGGCAAGGGTAATGTATATAACCTAAACATTTGTACCCCGGTAATATGCTGGTATAAAAACTTAAAATAAATAAATTAATAAATAAATAGGACTTCTTTTCCGTGGTGTATATTGTTGTCTGGTTTGTCAAAGATCAGTTGGCTATGTGTGGATGGTTTTATATCTGGGTTATTTGTTCTGTTCCATTGGTGTATGTCTCTATTTTTGTGCCAATACCATGCATGCTATTTTGGTAACTATAGCCTTGTATAGTTTAAGTCTGGTAATATGATGCCCCCAGTTTGTTCTTTTTGCTTAAGATTGCTTTGGCTATTCAGGCTCTTTTCTGGTTCCAAACAAAGCATCGAATTATTTTTTCTAGATCTGTGAAATATGACATTGGTATTTTGATGAGAATTGCACTGAGTCTGTAAATCACTTAGGGTAGTATGGACATTTTAACAATGTTGATTATACTGATCTATGAGCATAATATGTTTTTCCTTTCTTTTTTTTTTTAAATATAAAATAAACATTCAATAAATGGTCCTTGAAAACTGGCTTGCCTCTTGAATTTGTATGTAGAGATAATCCCTAGATCTTAATTTTGGGATTTATTAACCTCTTCCAGAGAAATTATTTAAAAAGAAGTGTATGTTCACTTTGATTTTGAATAATTTTCTATGTGGTACCTTCTTTGCCTATCCTATATTTATACTGAATAATAATCAGAAACTAATAGTTTTCAAAGTAATAGTTGTAAGTATCATATAATTAGCAGTCACAATAGCTAATAATTTCTGAACATTCATAATATATCATTCAGTGTGCTAGACACTTACATTATGCCATTTCATCTTCACAACAGCACCTTGAGGTGGCTTCTATACTCTCTGTCTCACGGAGTATCAAACTGAGGTCTCAAGAGGTTGGTTAATTTTCCCAAGTATGAAAGCAAGAAATGCAAACTAAGGTCTCAAGTAGAAACCAAGATTAAAATAAATCTTAAAGGCCTATATTACTATGAGAAAAAGGTCTTTCTAAATTATGACTACTCTGTCAAGTATCTAATCAAAAGTATCAGCAAGTATTTTTTTTATTCAGCTTCTATTGTATAGCTTCAATATCCTCAAAATTTTACTCATTTTCATTTTATGAAATAAACTGTACTTTTCTTTACTAGATCCAATTTCATCAAATTCCATGTTTAGCTCCAAAAAATGTACCATATCAAGACAAATACACTTGATTTGACTTAATTTGTATTTCTTTAAAAGTTGCATTCAAATTATAAATTAGATTTGCATATTTTACATGCAAACTGAAACACTTTTGAGAGTGAAAGAGTTACTAATAATACATATGGCAGGACAACAGGAATAATGTGGGATTATCCTGGCAAACCAGTATGTCAGGTCAACCCACCCATAATGAATAAACCAGAGTTCTCTACAGTCCCAAATAATTAGTCTAACTGAATGCCTCTTTTTATTTTATTTTTTGTTTCTTTTACAAGTATCTTTTTAAAAAAGATATATGATAGTGTTCAGTATTCCAAGAGTTAATTTTTTTAAATTTCAAAATATTAAGGGGTACAAAAGTTTTTGTTACATGGATATACTCTTTAATGCTAAAGTCAGGGCTTTCAGTGTGCCTGCCACCAGACCTGCATTCATTGCTACCAGGACATTGTTCATTGTACCCAATAGGTAAGTTTTTATCCCTTACCCCCTCCTACTCTCCTCCCTTCCTAGTATCCAATGTCCTTCACATCTTTTTGTGCCCACGTACAGCCATTGTTTAGCTCCCATTTAATAGTGAGAACATTTGGTGTTTGCTTTTCCATTCGTGAGATACTTCAGTTGGGATAATGATCTCCAGTTCCATCCAAGTTTCTGTGAATGACATTATTTCATTCCTAAAATCTCCATACTATTTTCTATAGAGTATGGAGATTCCTCAGAGAAGTAAAATTAGACCTACCATTTGATCCAACAATCCCACTACTGGCTATCTACCCAAAGGAAAAGAAGTCATTTTATCAAAAAGACATTTGTGCTTGAATATTTATTGCAGACCAATTCACAATTGCAAAGATATCGAATCATCCTAAGTGCCCATCAATACATGAATGAATAAAGAGTTAAATTTTTAATTTACAGCCACTTGTTGCTACATTAGAGCATATCTTTAGTCATAGAGATCGTGTTCTCAATTGTAGAATTATACATAATTCTACAGCACGAACTTTCAGTTCTGTAACAGACCTAAGAAAATATGTTCAGTGTGCTTGTTTTAGAGATGAGATCTGAGGCAGATCCTGGACATCTGCACAGGCATCCCATTACCTCATAGGTAAAGTCATGTTATGGGGAGAGAGCACATTCTGTCAAAGGAAAGCAACTAAAGAGGACTCACCGGCTTGTATTTTAATTTAGCATGCAAATAATTTGAGGAAGGTTAAATTTGCTTGTAGGTTATGTAAGTTAACTTTCAGAAATATAATGTTTTATAAATAAAATTGCAGCATTATAATTTCAAAGTTATGTGTCTCTAAAAGTTGTAAATCTACTGAAAGAAATGATTGTGATTCTTCACTATCGTGTTCTAGTTTGTGGCATAACATCATCATCATCATCCTCTTCATCATAATCACAATAATAACAGAGCATTTGAATAGTGTTACTATATAATAGGCACTATTTTAAGAGCATTTGGATATATTATTTTCTTTAATCCTCACAGCCATATAAGGTCAAAACTAATATTATACAAATTTCATAGATAAGGAAACTAAGCCATAGAGAGGCTAAGGTACCTATCCAAGATCACAAAGCTAGAAAGTGGCAAAATCAATATTTAAAACCAGAGTTTGGTTCTTCAGCTTTCATTCTTTACCATTTTACTGTTTGCTTCTAATATGTGTGCCATTAATGATGCATCCATTATCTTATCTGAATTCACTGTAGCCCAGTGAAGTAGTCAGGATAACTATTATATTCCTAAAATTAAGGAGAAAAATAATCTGGCTAGGCTCACACCTGTAATCCTAGCAGGGAGGCTGAGATAGGAGGATCGCTTGAGGCCAGAAGTTTGAGGTTACCCTTAGCTATGATGATGCCACTACACTCTAGTCCAGGCAACAGAACAAGACCCTGTCTCAAATTAATTAATTAATAATTTATTGATATTTATATTAATTAATAATTTATTAATATTTATATTAATTAATTTATGAGGTTAAGAGATAGTCAAGTGCTTTAATTAAGGTTATGTAATAAGGAAGAGGTACAAATAAAATTCAGAAAAAGAAAACTTACGTATAATTTCAGTTTTCTTTCAAATACATCGTCCTAAATTAGCAAGATAGAATACATTTGAAAAATTATGCACTATGCTCAAGACTTATTCAAATTCTTAAAACCATCTCTTTTTTTATAAAATTAAAAAATATATGAAAATGCCTATTTTAATATTAAATCGTAACTTGGAAGACAGAAGCAGAAATACACACAGAAGAACAACGTAAAGCATGATTTTTAAAATGTCTCTAATAAACTAATTGCACAGGATATTTTCAAGATTCAGCAGCAATTTTATACGTGGTGAGCATGATTCATCATCCATGCCCTCCCCCCCATATGTAACTTCTACATAGTCTACTTCTCTGCATATTCTTTTGTGTCCTGCTTTAAATGTCCATTTTAAAAGTCATTAAACTAATAGAAGTGTGACTGGGAAAACTCATAATAAGCTAAATACTAATATAGCTTTTGTTTACTTTCCTTTTTCCCTTAAACTTGTATAAATTGGGAGCCTATATTAGTAATGTCTATGGCCTTATTGTTCTTCTGTACTCTTCAGGCACTGAACTCCAGAATAATGATCTTAATCAAATCCCTAGGCCCAAAGAACCTCAATTTCTTCACCCTTAAAACTTCAAAAAAGGAAAAAAAAAGTCGTGTTCTAATTACTGGGCTGTCATTAGGATCAATGGAGATCAGGTATAAGAAAGATCTCTATAAAATGTAAAAAAGAAAAAAAAATATTTGACATATATAACAAAAAATAATTCGGGGCCACATAATAAGTTCTTAAGAAATGTTAAGGGCTTTTTATTTGGTTCTCTTCCTCTTCTTATCATACACTTTTGAGTGTGGAATTGTATTGCAAAGTAGATAAAGAAGACAGGCTAGAATGTTATAATGTGTTAAAGTGTTTTTAGCTCTCTTTTCAATAAGAATAATAGCATGAAATCTGTTTTCTGATACTTATTTTTAACCTACCCATTCATTTCCAATTTAGTTCTTGTTGTTTTGTCATTCTTCACCTCCCTGAGCAGAGAACTCCTGATCCTGAAACTGTGTAAACTAACTCAGATTCCATTCACACACTTCCTGCTAAATAGAATTAAAAAAAATCAGCTTTATTTGCATGTTCAGTGAAGGTAAATGCCTAGGATTAAATAAATATTCGAAGCTTATGAACAATTAATCTGCTAAATAAGTAAAATTTCTGATCCCTCCTCTGCGCCAGTTTCTCTGTTTTATTATCATTACCCCCTTTTCTCTTCTTCATATTTTAAGGTCTCACAGGACTAGCTTACAGTTAAAATTTAGGTCCTATACTTTCTAATTCAGTGATCCTCAATCTTTCAGCACCAAGGACGGGTTTCATGGAAGACAGTTTTTCCACGTGCAGGTGTTGGGGGTGGGTAGCTCTGCAGCCTGGTCTCTAACAGGCAGTCCACTGCCAGGCCCAGGGATTGGAAAGAGCAGTTCTAATTAGTATTCTGCCTACTTTAATCTGGCATCTTTCACCATTGAAATTTGCCTTAATGTAACAAATTATTTTAATCTTTATGTTTCACTTGTTCTTTGCACATTTCACACTAATTTTCACTACCTTCTTTTTTTTTATTTCACCATATTATGGGGGTACAAATGTTATTGCCCTTGCCGCCCCCCACCCCCACCCCACCCCAGTCAGAGCTTCAAGCGTGTCCATCCCCCAGACGGTGCACACCGCACTCATTATGTATACATATACCCATCCCCTCCTCCCCCCTCCCATCTGCCCGAAGCCCAGTAAATGTTATTCCTATATGGGCGCTTAGATGTTGATCAGGGAAACCAATTTGATGGTGAGTACATGTGGTGCTTACTTTTCCATTTTTGGGATACTTCACAACTACCTTCTTTATGAAACTTCCTGTTTGGCTTGTGCAAAATCAGCTTTATTTAGTTTTTCTTGTAAATGTATGAACATTCTTTCTCAATCTCCTTCTCTTCTTTCCCTTTCCTTCTCTCTCTCTGTCCCCCACCCACTGCCTTCATTCTAAAATGGCTCCTTTTTTTTCATTTATTGTCTGGTTTACTAGTTACACTTTGAGGGCTTCTAAATCTATATCTCCAGTCTCTATATTTCACACTTTCCTGAGTTTCAGACAAATATATAACTAAGCACTGTAAATCTTCTCTTAGCTTTCCCACAGATAGGTGAGACTAAACATACCAAATGTGAAATAGGCTTATCTTCATTACTTCCTATATTAATTTATGATACCATAAATTATCAAGTTGCCCAGATCAGAAATTGAGAAAGCAATGTAGACCACTCTTGCACTTTTTATCCCTTCTTTCAGATCTATCTGGCATTAACTTCTTTGTATTCAACTGAATATAATTATCTCCATCTACTTCCACAGTTTTTTATCTCATAATATCTTGGATATTAGTTTCTAATATAGTAGTATCTAGCATTATTATGTAAAGCCATATGGCCAGAAGTGCCTTACCAAATGCTCTTCTCGATTGCAAACTATGTACTCTTACTAAAATGCAATTGAGGTATTTTATTTTTCTGCTTAAGATCATTCAGTGGTATCTGTTAACTACAAAATAAACCTTAACCTTCTAGAAGTGGAATAAAAGATACCTCATGGTTTACTCTTCTTACCTTTGTGATCTTTATCCCATTGTTTCTCTCACTTCTTAAGCTATAGCAGTATTTCTCCACTTCCACTTTCAGACACATATTTTTCATCTGCCTGGAATGTACCCGTCCCTTGTATATCCTATACACCTCAAGATTCAGTTAAAGTATCACTTCTAGAGTGATGTGTTCACTGTATACATTGTTTTAAAAAGCTAACTTGATTAGTTACCATTCTGAAACTTCTGAAAAATAATTTATTCCCCTAGGCTATATCGAAATTATATCAGTTTGCATTAGGTGTTAGTGATTTGTAGAGTTTATTTTTGAAAATGGGAAAAATGACCTTTATATTAGCTGGATGTTTGCAAGGTCTTTCTTCTCTATTTCTCTTGGGAGATGCTTATGCTATTACCTCACGTGTTGGGCAGCTTCTTTTTAATTCATACATTTCTATGAATAGAGCTTACCAATCTAATTCAAGTTCACAACTGATGTATTGTGAAATATATATTTACTTAAGTAACCGTGAATGTGATGTACTGGAAAGATTTTATAAACAAATTGTGTTCGTTACTTGCACCTTGGCAGGGAAGGTCCTACTAGCTAGTATTCCAAAGGCTTGTGTACCTGGCTTGCTTTTGCTTTTTAGTGACTTCAATAAAAACCTGAATAACTTTGTATAAATTGTGAGAGATTTCTATGACCCTGTGAAGGTAGTAACTTTAAAAAATACAATGAGAAAGAAGGTGAGAAAGATGAAAGTGAGGAGATGAGTAAGAGAGTTTACAGAAGAAGGAAAAAAGGAAAAAAATTGGTTTCTCTGTTGAGAACAGTTAGTAAGAATAAAAAAAGATTTACAAATTCAAGACTACAAATAACATGTAATAATAAATAATAACTTATAAATAGTAAATAAATATGCAGTGAGAAAAGAAAGGAAAGCCATAATTTACTTAATCTCTTTTAAATTCTCAAAACATTATTGTAATGTATTTTTCTGATCTCTGCCTCTTATACCCACATATTGTTTGCACAGGAGAAAATGGTTTTAAATAGAAAAACGTATTAAGTTAAACACAAATAATTTTGGGTGGGAGGGGGGAATGACAAATTACTAGAGGAGGTTACCAAGAGTGTTTGTAGGCTACAGATATTTTTTTCATAATGATTAAACATAGAATGAAAGTAAACAACAGCAAGAAAAATAAAAAGCTTTAATCCTTCAAGATAGATATTTGATGTGCTTCTAGATTGCCTCTGACTACTCCTATCACGACAATGTTATGATGAACAACCAAACATTATGGACATATGCATGACTTTCTCTGGAGCAGAAATTCGGAGTTATAGATTGTACTATATTTAATTTAAATGTTCAGAAATTTGTCTTCAGACTAACCGTGCCAAACTAACTCTTATCAATAGTGTATGTGTGTTTCTGAATCATCACATCGTTTGCAAAATTCACCATTAATCGGTTTCATTTATTCAACAAATATTTGTCTAGGCTGATGTTCTAAGCAAATTCCAGTTGCTAACCATAAATAAAATAATTATTTCTAATTTCTACACCAGTAGTCAGGTGAGAAAAATTATATTTTTTTGTTGCTGTAGTTTGCATTTCTCTAGTTACTAACAAATTCGAACATCAGATTTTGTGTTAGTTATCCCTTGGGTTTTCTCTTTTGTGAATTGTCAGTTCATATCATTTGCTTATTTCTGTATTGACTTTCCTGTCTTTGTATTCTAGATATTAATTCCTTATCTATTTTAAATGTAAACATATTTTTATAATCTGTAAATTTTCTATTACCTGACAATATGTCTGCAATAAAATTTTAAAATTGTGATGCAATTAAATATTTTAATCACTTTCTTTGTATTTTATGTATTTGTGGCTTAGTTTACAAAATTGTTCTCCCTAGAACAAAAGTATTATTTTAACGTTTTATCTTTAACATTTATTATTTGTATTTTGCATACCATTTCTGATCATATTACAACAACATCAAGGGTTCTTTTTATTTTTTTTATACCAGCATATTATGGGGGTACAAGTGTTTAGGTTGTATATATTGCCCTTGCCCCATCCGAGTCAGAGCTTCAAGCGTGTCCATCCCCCAGATGGTGCGCACCACACTCATTATGTTTGTATATACCCATCCCCTTCTCCCCATTCCCATCTGCCTGACACTTGATGAATGTTATTACTATATATACACTTAAGTGTTAATCAGTTAATACCAATTTGATGGTGAGTACATGTGGTGCTTGTCTT
>CAUYRB010061461.1:0-18599 GCA_963574695.1 Propithecus perrieri | reverse complement strand
CATTCTACTAAGTGAGATATCCCAAGAACGGAAAGACAAGCACCACATGTACTCACCATCAAATTGGTATTAACTGATCAACACATAAGTGCACATATAAGAATAACATCTATTGGATGTTGGGCAGGAGGGAGGAGGGAGGGAGGAGGGAACAGGTATATGCATACACAGTGCAATGCGCTCCACCCAAAGGATGGACATATTTGAAACTCAGACTTGGGGTGTGGGGGACAAGGGTAACATACGTAACCTAAACATCTGTATGCTGAAATAAAAAAAAAATTGTATAGCAAGTTGGCATGATAATTTTTATCTCCTAATAAATATTTTGGTAGTAAAAAAAGTAATTCAAAAATCTGTCTGTATTCCAACTGTAAAGTACTTGAAATGTATCCATTCAGTATATAAATACATTTTAGAAGCATTCACAAAAATGCTGCTGATGATAAAATGTACCAGGGTATTCATATAGTGCTTTACTCATGAGATTACACTTTCACAGTGTTGATACAAACCTTGTTTCAATACTGTAAGGAAGGTAGAATGAGCATTATGTAAATTTTTCAGTACAGATTACCCTTTACATTTTTTATCTGTATGTAGACATGCTTGAGACTCTCTGAACTTAAAATTCTTCCTCACCCCTACCACATTTACTAGCTATTTTTCTGTACACCTTATCTTCATTTCCAAAATGTTTGACCCATGTATTTCTTTCCATAAATATTTCTTGACAAGAATCTAACATATGCAAATCAAGGCTCAGAGAGGTAAGTGGCATGTAGATAGATTACATGTCAAGTGAGTAAAAATGCCTTTATTATAATGCCTTTGCATGGAGTAAGTGCCAGTTTCTTGAATCAGGTTGCTGGTACATCTTCTTTTATTGTTTTCCTACCAATATCAAGCACAATCATGGATTTTAAGAAGTCACACAATCTCTTCCCCTGTGTTCAGTATATAGACATTTAGAAAGAATGGAGTTCAGACCTTTATTTTAATGATAGTTAACAAGGGTTAGTTTGGTGGCAAGTGACACACCTATGAGATGATTGTATGAACATAAGTACAAAAGTGTGTGTATGACTGCGTCTGTGTCTCTATGTGTGTGCCTGTGTATGTCTGTGTTTCTGTGTGGATTTTTGTGTGTATGTTTTTCTGTCTCAGTGCGTCCATGTTTGCATCTGGGTATGTGCCTGCTTGTGTTAGTGTGTGTTTGGTGTGCATGCCTATTTATGTTGGTGTGTCCGGGTGTGTTTCTGTGCCATGTGTGTCTGTGTCTGTGCCTGCGTGTGCATCTGTGTATATGTTTGTGTTTTCAACACAGGTTTGATATACCACCTCTTAGGCCCCACACCATAACATCCTAAACTTATGTTGAGCCAATAAGACGATACATCGCATAATAAAACATGCTGGCATGGATGTGGAGAGATAGGAACATTCATACACTGTTGGTGGGATTGCAAACTAATACAACCTCTATGGAAAGGACTACGGAAATACCCCAAAGAACTAAAAGTAGAACTACCATTTGATCCAGGAATGCCATTACTGGGCATTTACCCAAAGGAAAAAAAGACATTATGTAAAAAAGACACCTCCACTGGAATCTTTATAGCAGCACAATTCACAATTGCAAACATGTGGAAACAATCCAAGTGCCCATCAATATATGACTGGATTAATAACACGTGGTATATGTATACCGTGGAGTACAACTCAGCCATAAAAAATGGTGAACTAATATCTCTTATATTAACCTGGATGGAACTTGAGACCATTCTTCTAAGTGAAGTATCATAAGAATGGAAAAACAAACACCCCATTTACTCACCATTAAATTGGAACTAATTGATCAACACTTATGGAAATAACATATGGAAATAACATTCATCAGAAATCAAGCAGAAGGGAGGGAGGAGGAGGGGATGCGTAAATTCACACCTAATGGGTACAATGAACTCTATCTGGGGGATGGGCACACATAACTTTGACTCAAACAGTACAAAAGCAATGTATGTAACAAAAACGTTTGTGTTGAATGTAATATTTTGAAATAAAAGAAAATAATAAAATAAAATGCAAAAATTAAAAAAGGTAAAATGAATAAACGTCAATGAACTTCAAAATGACATGCAAAAGGAATAAAATGTTGCTTGTTTGAATTGTGTTTTTAGGTGTCTTTTTCACCATACATCTCTAGCCATCCCATATACTGTGAGGTTTTTCACTGGTAACGGACATCGACAGAACGTTATCTTCCTATACTCACTTACATATCATTTTTTTTTTCCTTTTGAACAATCTTCTTAAAGATGACTACATGCCAATCAATAATATTCATGGTGAAGAATAATAAGTTTTAAACATGCACTAAGAAAATACCAATATCGATAAGAAGAAACCAGCAATGTAAATATGGTAAATCTGTATATCTAACATATTGTGTGGCACAAGAATGTTTACCATTAAGTCCTGTTGAATGAATATTAATATGGCCCAAAAGTTCCCGATAGATACTTGGAAAAAAAAATGAGAGAATGAATTAATCAAATGTGTAGTAGTATTAAGTATGACCTAGAATATAAACCTTCCTGTGACAGTGTTTGATAGAGGAAGGGAAAGAAGAGAGTAAGGGTAACTAATTAAAAAGAAAGAGAAAAGAAAGAAGGAGAGAGGGAGAAAGAAAGAAAAGAAAGAAAGGGAAGAAAGGAAGGAAGAAGGAAAGGAAGGAAAGGAAGAAAGAAATCATGACAACTTCTCCCTATATGCCACAGAGAACAAATTGTTCAAGTAGCATCTACCAGTATTGTGCCAAGCAAGCATGCTCAGCACTCCCCTTGGTCATCTGCCCGCTAAGTGCTATGTTTTCCAAGATTCTGTTTCCATTGTCTTTGCTATTAGAAATATAAATTTAAATCCCACCTAGACGCCCACATTTGTCTGCTCGATTTGTTTACTTCTGCTGAATAACACCCAATAACCCCCACTGACCAGATTTTTCTTCTAAACAAATCCAATCCCTCCACTTATATGTTGGCCAACAGTGTATTACGGAATGTCTGCCTTTGAACTCCTATCCACATCTTCTTTAGGGAACAACTACTTAGAATTGACTTATTTTTCTCCAAAGTTAGCAGTACCCCAAAAAAGTGTGGAAATTCTGTCTTAGAAACCAATGCTACTTTCATGTTTTCCTTCAATAGGTGTTGGCAGATGTCTTACTTTCCCATGTATATACATTTAGAAGTCTATCATTAGCAGAGCCAAGAAAAACGTGAAGCTAAGTTGCTTGACTAATTGACTGGCATTAACTTAATTAAACATATTAAGATCCAGATTGATAGTCACTGAGTGACTTTAATGACTAGCATGTTCATTTTTGTTAATTTGTCATTAGGCCTTTAATGTAATGGGCTCAACAGAACCCAAAGTTATTTTCAGAATTATTGACATATGGAATATCATTATTAATATCACTATAAAATTAAATATTAACAATGAATGATAATTTTAAGAGGTTTGTAATACTTGTAATGGTGGCTCTATTAAAATTTGGATTTTTTTCATTTCATAGAACATTAATGAAAAGTAGAATTGAATAAGCTATGGAGAAATTCACTATTGGACACTTCATTTCTTTTATGACCTTCCGTATGCACAGGGGTACAACTGCCTCGGAGAAACCCTGGAGTCTTAAAAAAATAGTTTGGAAAGGATTTTATAATCTTATAAAAAACAAATAAAATGCAACTATGAATGAAATGAAAAATATAGTGAGATATTTTACTATAAACAACATACAAGGTTCTGAGGAAATCTAAACAAAATTATAAACAAAATAGAACAGAGCTACAAAGAAAAATTATTATAACAGTAACCTTGGGCTGAGTTTTCAAATGAAGCAGTTCTCATTTACTGGGACATAAAAAATGATGATGGAGTGTCAGGGTTGTCCCTTAGCTAAGAAAGCAGCATAGAGAGATTAGACAAAGCAAAGAAACTTTATATTAAGAACCAAACATAGGTTATGTTTTCTTTCTACTTCATTAATATTTTGAATTTCTTACTAAATTATTAGAAAGTGAAGAACTGATACAGAATGAATAAGACTATGGTTTGTATGACTACATATAATGATGTATATTATTGATGTATTACCTTGCTTTGTTTTCAGTTTCCCGTAAGGACTTCTTAAGTGTGTACAGACAGGAAACAGAGTTTACAACTTCATCTATTCCAAAAGATGCCGATGAATTATTTGTTTTCAAATCTTGAAAGCTAGTTGATTATTCTTTCTTTACAGAGTCCATCAACTAGAATCTAGTGAAATGCTTAGATCTTGTGCACAGTAGAAATTCAACAAAAAATGTATGGCATTTTAAAGCACATTTTGAGATCTTTGATCACAAGAAAAGAGAATTGTGTATGTTTTTGTATAGTTCTAGGAATGAAATTTAAACAATCCTGATTATGACTGATATTTACTCTTTGATAACTGTTATATGTTTGGGGATTACAAAACAAACAGCTTAATCAACTGCCATCTACATCCTAATATGTATATATCTCATTTACTGATAACAGTTTATTATAAAATTACTAAATTTTAAGTCATGAATGTATAGAGAAAAAACATAATACTTTAAAAATTATTTATTTGCTTATATATACTTTCCTTACACCAAGAAGATATGGTGACATAAAATGGTATGTACAAACATGGTACAGTAAATTATCAAACTGGGTATTTCAATTTATTTTATTCCTTAAAACAGATGTTATGAGAGATGGAATAAATCTGCATAATGGAAATTTTAGTGGCCTATATTAATATTCCAGGTTAAACAAATAATATTTTCAATTAAATCATCATGTAATTCCCTTGACCAATAATTATTTTTAGCAAGCAGTTTAAAATTACAAAGCAATAATTTAAATCTGAGGGTCAGAATATTGATTTATTATCAATAAATTATATCCCCCTTTCATTTACTTTGCGTACATACCAAGGGTATGTGAAGCACAATCCTTGCTTATAAGATTTATATAAGGTTTTTTCCGGGTTTTAGGAAGGTATTGCATACACGAAATTGAAAATGTTTAGAATTTTTAAAGTAGGAGCTAAGTGGTCACAATTTGGGAAAAAACAACTAGGGAAAAAAAAAAAAAACACCTGCATTTTCATTTTATAGTAAGCACATCACGTAGACTTCACATACATGCCTACTTGAAGTGATTGGAGTTGCTTGCCTTAGAGAATATATTGGAGGAGAAATCTTGGAGTGGTGAAGGCAGAGTTGGTTGAGAGAGAATTCTAGTTAATAGTTTTTGGTGAAATTAGATAAGGAAGCGAATTGGATTCTAGGTCTATATCACAAAAGGTATTCATGTTCTATTATAATCTTCCAGGATTCTTTATCTTTTTCCCTATAAATAACCGTAGATGTTACCCTAATTCCGAATCCAAATGGAGAGCGGGGAGATTTTTCAGGAGGAGACAACACATTGGCCCTTACATGTTGATGAGATTTTCTTGATTCACTATTAAGTTAACCTGGGAAAATCAATGAGACAATATTTTTGACAAGTCCAGAAGTACTTTGTTGCCTTAAGTTCAGCCAAATCCAATTTCACATCAACTTCTTTCCTCACTTCATCGTAACTGGGATAATATTTTATAATATGCTGAGACTGATCCATTAGTAAGTAGACAGGGACATTTTGTGAGCAATCTTTTAGTTAATCAAAAGATATTAATAAACCAAAGAAGGAAACTGGTAGATAACGTGTAGGTCAGGAACCAAAGTTTCGAAAGTCTATGTCATATTCAAAGCATGACCATTTGAGTTCCCTTATTGGCTCCTCTCTGGAATTTAACTTCCAGGTCCTCAATAACTGTACAACCACAGAAAGATGATGGGTTCTCTGCACACAATCAAAAAGCCGGGGAATATGTTGTCTGTCTGATACAAATGGTGTTTCAATTGACTAAGCATCCTTTAATTGGCAAAGAGTAAATCTCTTTTTTCAATTATCGGTGATTTTGATGAGTTTGTTTAACATAAGCACACTATTAAGGAACTGTATGGTACTAAGGGATATTTCCAAAACAAATGCTATTATGGGAGACAAATCTCTTTCTAAGACAGTTTATCCATGTGATTAAGAAACCACTTCGCATGGTCAAAATCAAGATGTACTAAAAGAATGGAAAGTTTTTCTGCTGTTTTTAAACATCATTCATTTATCAGACTTTCACAAGAAAAACTTGGGTGGAAAAAGATTAAATGGATAAAGATAGCTTATAAGACCTACCCAGTGAGGTTTTACATCATGGCAGGAAGGTGGAAGACAAGAGTTAAAAATAGCATGCACAGAAGGAACCACATTTGGTCACTGACTAAATGTCAGCATTTAGAAAAGGGAAAAAAGCTAAGTGGGCTCAATGCCTTCAGCCTGGATTATTGAGACAACAAAAATATTCAAACTTTTTGCATTATAAAGACTTGGACAGTTTCGTATTTTCTCAAGACTTTATGTGATATTTGAAGAAAAAGAAAACATCACTATACCAGAAAATATGAATTTGAAAAAAACAAAAAAGTAGGATTCAAGCAATATTGAGGAAAATGCGTTTTGTTCATTGTGTGATTTGGGGCAGTTGAAATTCCATTTATGCAAATGTGTTTTTTTTTTTAATTATTGAGATCAGCAGTCATTATCACCTAGTTGGATGATGCATTTGTCCTTTTCTTCTGCCTGATCATGACAGATCAGGTCAGGCTACTTCTTGTTGGCATAATACTATGGTGACAGCTGGCAGGAACCTTTCTACGAAGGGGATGACAGGGCAACAGGGTATCAAAGAGATCACATACAAGGTTCTCTGGGACTAAACCTTGTTATATAAAGAACTGACACCACGTAGAGGTAAGGAAAGATCCTGTCTGGTACAACTGTCAAAGAAATGTAGATATGCTTTGTGTCCCTTGAAAGAGCAAGGGTGGTTCTCCTGCATCCATGCATAAAGTGGCAGAAGTGACTTCTGAATTTTGGAATAGCAAAAAATCATGCATGCAGAACAGAATATGAAGATCTCATGGTAGAGTCTGATCTAGGGGGCAGAGCCATTGGGGGATGGCTTTGCTCCACACCTGAGCTCACACCTGAGTGCAATTGGACTAGCCACTCTTGACAGGAATATTGAGAATGGGCTGGAGAGAACCTTAGTTTTAATATACCAGAATGCTTTGAAATATAATGGTAATAAGCTAATTTGCATCTCAGGCCCAATATTCCCAAGTGATAAGCAAGTTAAAATTTAAAAGGAGATAATAGATATAAATACCCTAAAAAAGCAGGTATCCATGCAGGGAGACAAGTTTGGAGGTAAAGAATGGTGGCGAAGTGGTTTGTACAAAAGTGGTGAGGAGTGTCTGGATTCTGCATATATTTTGAAGTAAAAGTAACAGGATTTGTTTTCAGATTGAATGTGGATGAAAGAAAGAAGAATTAAGAATGATTCCAAGTTTTTGTGGAGTCAAGGGGAGGATAGGTGAGCAATTGAGCTGATGGTGTTGCTATTTGCTGAGATTATAAAGCACCATTTTGTGAAGAATCCAGTTTTAGATATGTTAAATTTGAGATGCTTATTGACATCCAAGTACAAATGTCAAAAAAGAAATCAGATGTATAAATCAGAGGAAAGATCCAAGCTAGGTATACAAATATGAGAACCATCAACATGCAGATAAAACCAATGAGATTATGAGATTGCTAAGTAAGAAGGCATGAATAGGCTGGTTCATGTTTGGTCGTGTTGGTTGTTCACTGCACAAAGGCAGTCAGCTAAAGGGTGAGTAGTAGCAGAAATCCAGTCCAGCTCTTACCAAGTCATGTATTCTGAAGTGGGACTGTATCCACGTGGAGAACAAATTTCTAATTAGTAAAAATAGTACCTTAAAGGAAGCATAAATCCTAGAGATAAGACTAAAAATCAAATAACTGACCCAGATCGTACCCCAACATAAAAGTTGGAATAGGCCAATCGTTGCCTGAAGTTGGGTTGTGGGGTGGGAAATGGTAGTTGACCGCAAAGAAGCATGAGATCACTACTGAACATAACGGAATGTTTTATTTTTTGATTAGGAAAAAGAAGTTTGGAGTGGCCAGTGATGTAGGGGAAATAAAACAAAAACTAAAAATAATCAAGCCCTCTGTCCTGGAAGTCATAAAGTGTTTCCAGGGATGAAATGATAAAAAAAATGATTATTACTTATTGGTGAGGCAAATAAGATTTAGGACTTTGAATTAGCCATTGGATTTAGCAAAATGGTGATCACTGGTGGACGTGACTGGAGTCATTTTGACGGCTTTAGTAAAGTGAATACAAGAGGGAATAAAGAGAAAAAAATATTCGACAGTGAATACAGTCCCCCACAAATTTAAAATATTTTCTTTTAAAGCGGAGCAGATCAATGGAGCAGTAGTTGAGAAAAGAAATGGGTTCAAGAGAAGGTATCCTTAAGTGTAGAATTAATTATAAATTAGAATGCCGGTTAGAATGATTCAGCAGAGAAGAAAAACTGGAGCAAAATAGAATGATTTCTGGAGCAAGGTGCATGTATTGACAACTGAGGATAGGACCAGCATAAGTTACACACTCACACACCCACCCCCCCACACACACACGTTTCTTTGTATTATAAACAAAATTGAATTTTTTAAGAATGAAAATAATGAATAAAACCTCAAAAGACACTTCTTTGAATAAGCAACTATATTCAATGTGGTCAACTTTTTCTATGTACAATTAGTATGTGTTGTGGACTGAAGTGTGTTTCCTCAACATTCATATGTTGAAGTTCTAACCTCCAGTACCTCTATCCTCCAGTACCAGCAAATAATAACCATATTTGCAGATCTTTAAAGAAGTGATAGTTAAAATGAGATCTTCGGAGTGGGCCCTGGCTCAATATCACTGATATTCTCATAAAAAAAGGAAATTTGGACATACAGAGAAAGACACCAGAAATATGCACAGACTGAGGGACAACCACGTGAGGACACAGTAAAAAGGTAGCCACCTACAAGCCAGGAGAGGCCTCGGAAGAAACCAAACCTGCTGACACTTTGACCTTGAACTTCTAAACTCCAGGACCATGAGAAGATAAATTTCTGCTGTTTAAGACACTCAGTATGTGATATTTTGCTACTGCAACCGTAGGAAATTAATAAAGCCATTTGACATCCATAACCATGACTTACACACCTCTTTAGCCTACCCAGCGATTGCTATTAAAGGTACTCAATAAATATGTTGATATGATTTAAATGACATAGATAAAAATGAATCTTATCATTTAACAAATGACTGGTTAAACTATGGTTTGTGTGTACTGTCTTTAATTATATTTCACTTCCCCTTAATATATTTCTTAAGCAACAATGCAGTTGCACATTTATGGTAGTGAAGTTGATATATGGATTAACTAAAGGGAACCAAATGGAGTCTCTTTTCCATTGAATGTTGAATAATATTAATGTGAAGCAGTAGAAGATCAATCTTAAATGTTATATTCTTCCCCAAAGGCAAGAGAGCACCTTATTCTCCATTTCCAGAACCTTTCAGGACCAATAAATTCATGTTAAAATACATCCCTGTGAACAGATGTTCTCAGCATAGTCTAAAACCTTTCATGAAGTGTTGTTTTTTACAGATATGATTGATGGTTTAAAATAATTTTATTTCTAATTTATGTGCACACACTTGTAACTTTTCTATAAAGCATGTTGAAGAATAAAAATCAAATCGCTCACAACCATATCAATAATTCTATTGAGTATAATTTCCAACTCAGTAGTGATTAACATGCAACCAATGAATCAAAATTCTTGCATTTACCTTCTTTGAAGTAGCAATTTGCCTTGTTTTCATGCTAGACATGAAACTGCAAGATGTAGGAATTTAGCAGAGCAAATTCTCCAAATTCCTCATTTTACAACACTGCAGTTCATTTCTCTGCACAGTTGCTTGATGTATTGCATCTTTGTGCATGATAGGAGTCACTCATTGTCTTTATAATTTCATTTCTATCACTATCCAAGTGGTATGTTGCTGAAAACATTAATTTTTACTAATGCTAGGAAAATGTTTGCTGAAAACAAGTTTGTTCATGCATGTTTTTTGCAAATGCAGTTCTATTCTTTGCCATTAGCTGAGCTGCCACTTTAATCGGTCTGTAAGTCTGTGAAGAATGCTTGCTGAGAAATAAGCATGTTCTCAGGCTATTTCTTTCCCTCTGATAGCAACTGCATGCTGACTGTCTGCACAACTGAGTTTAGCTGAATCCATACTTGAATCTTTTACATCATTATTACGATAGTGATAAATCAGACAGCTTACCATTCAATGTAATCTAAACAAGGAAACTCATTAATATAATTTTTCATATTGTAGATTATTTTATTGGACGCATAAGCAGGTGGTATAAATCTTAAGTATTGAATATTCCTATAATTTCAAAAAAAAAGTATGTTTGCCTTTGTACATGACAGAGACAGAAAAAGAGAGAAGAAGAAATAGAAAGAGGGAGAAATATTGAGAAAAAGAGCTAGCACAGTTGTGTGTGTACTCAGGCTAAGTCAAAGTAAATTTATCTGATTTTGGTTAGAAATTCATCTTCTTTCGATTAAAGTTTTATAAATTATTATTGTATTTTATCTATAGGAAATGAGCTCTTGTCTAGCCAATGAATTTGAGAGAACTTAATCATAAATAATATTACTCAGATTCACATAGGAAATTCTATTTAACTTCACTAAAGCATTGCTCTTCACTGAAGTACTTGATGGAGGCAAATTTGATATTTAATATTAAAAAGTCTTGGTTAAGAAACAAATATACCACATTCCAAATTTTGTCCTCTAGAAGATAAATAAGTTGTAATTAGTGTTCTCAGATTTCAGATACATATGTAGCTTACTGAACAGTAATCATTTCTACTAAATATACTAATTAAATAAATGTATATTTTACTTATATTTTTCTGTTAAAAGCAGTGGTTGTTTAGTAAATTGATTTGGAAATTATGGAGCCTGGAGTTCTCTCAACTTTGACAGTACGTTTTCTTCTATTATTTATTTCCGCTGTATTACAGTTATTCCTTTATTAATAATATACGAATACAAGTCTAATTAACTAATATCTCAAGAGACACTATATACTTGGTTGAGGTTAATTATTAATAAATGTAAATTTACCTTTCAAATTTTATATATGTGTATGCCTCTATCCGTATATCTATATACAGTTGACCCTTGCACAATGCAGAGTTTAGGGGCACTGACCACCACAAACAATTGAAAATCCACACACGATTTCTGACTTAACTGATAGCCTTCTGTAGGCCAGAAGCCTTACTGATAACAGTCAATTAACAAGTATTTTGTATATGTGTTAAGTACTGTATTCTTACAATAAAGCTAGAGAAAAATAAATGTTATTAAGAAAATCATAAGAAAAATATGTGCTATACGGAATGCGGAAATGGATTATCATGAGGTCTTTATCTTCGTTGTCTTCACATTGAGTAGGAGGAGGAGAAGGGGAGGGGTTGGGCTTGCTATCTCAGGAGTGGTAGAGTTGGAAGAAAATCCACATATAAGTGGACCCTTACAACTCAAACCCTTGTTCAAGGGTCAACTATCTATACACATAAAATGCATACATACTATACACATACACATACACATATATCTGACTGAGTTCTTGTCAGATGTTTTAAAACATTATCATGTAGTTGATGAAAAGCTTATAATAGAAGGGGAACAGTCTTTTTTATTGTTTTACTTGCATCATTGTGTATTTATTCTAAAGCATCTTTCTAACAATCTTTTTAAGCTGTGGTAATTTTATGTTTAGCTTATTTAAGTCAATCTAGAGAAAATACTAATAAATCCACACAACATAGATAAGTAAGCTTTGCTGCGCCTCAATGTGCTGAAGGGGGATACATGAGAGAGCAGCTTCTGTCAACCAACCTTTGTGGGAGTCCCTTCCTTTTCTAGAATTCCTGACCACCATTCAGAATGTCCGACCATGAGTAATAAAGATGCAAGGAAAGCACTAGAGAGAATCTAGACAAATCAAGTTTTATTTTCTATCGTTTTAAGACAAAAATAAAGAACAACAGAAGTATTATGTTCTTTCACCATCATAATTTTCAGTCTATGCAACTGATAAAAGATAAAAGAAACAAAGATAATCTTTGATGTTATCTATGTAGGGTAAATGGAGAACTGATAAATACTTTTTTCTTCTTCTAAGACCGATCAAATATGCTATTTCACTCACCTGCTTTTTTTAAAAATTAAATGCAAAATAAAAAACTAGATACAATAGGTAAAACAATAGCATTTTTAAAGGATGTCTTATTCATGATGTAGCTATGAAATTGATTAGAAAGATTAAGGAGAGGAAGGTAAGTAGTAAAGGGAATTAGAGAGTGGTCGGCTATGAGAGAACTCAGGGGCCATTAGCATCTTTTATGCTGTATTTTGAAATGTGGATTAAAAGTTTTACTTTACTGAAAAGAAATTTGTCTATTTTTTAAATTTTAAATTGCATTTATGAAATAAAGTTTATATTTTTCCTGGATTAAAAATACCACATTTGAAATAATAATTTAAAATTACTTAGTGGTGGCTGTCAATTTTTATACCTAGTCATCTACATTTCTCTATTTTCAGACTTTGACATATAATTTTTATGCATTTGTTTTTGAGAGAGTAATACAGCTTCATTGATAGCAATGTACACCGTGATGAGTTAAATTCCCACGCCGAGTAAGACAGTTTGGTAGGAATCTTACACATTTTGCAGCTAATCTTAACATAGTCCTGTCACGGAAATACATATATGTCCAGTTAACAGATGAAGAAACTGAACGGTTCACAAAAATGAAATATCATCTTCAAACACAAATCTATTAAGTAACTAAGCCCAGACTTGAGCTGGCATTGTCTAAATCTTAAGCCATTGCTCTTTTGACTATCTTTTCCTGTGTTATCATTATTTCACACTACCTGAATATCATATCATTCCTGAGAGCGTTAGACCTTCAAAAAAAACTAAATCAAATCAATGATCACCTGTCGTAACGAATGCATGCATCATGGATTTCTGCAGATCAAGAGTAGAATTTTATTTGTAAGCCTGGAAATTCTTAAACTGGTTTTATAAAGACAGATCATTGTAATAAAAACTGAATTTCTATAACCATATCTATATACATGCTTATATAACATGCAGGGTGTGCATGAGTGTGTAGTGTGTTGACTATCGCATAACCAACAATTTACTCTTTTTTTCTGTATAACTCTATTTTGCAAAAGAACACTGACTAAAGTTTTATTCTTCATTGTGTAGGGAAAGGAGGAAGTGACTACCTCATGACTTCCTTAGCTTAACATACGATCAACTGAACACAATATAAATTATTTTATATTGTGGTATGGTTGGGGTTTTAGAGAAGAACTCCCAAGAATAAAAAAACTGGTAAAATTCAGCTTTAATATGAAAAGTAGAATTTAACAGCAAGATACTTGGTATCTTGCCAGAGACAGGTATTATTGAGAGAAATGATTTTCCAGGTCCCTTCATCACTCTTTGAGCTATCAACAACCAACTTGGAGGTCTCAAGTCCACATTTTTATGCAATGTAAAATATGAGCTCCTTGCTAGGTCAGCAAAGGCCTGCCTGCCCTTCCAAGTCAGAAGGAAGATATAATGGAGGCTCCAGGAATGATAAGGAGGAAAAAAAGGGGAAGAGAAGATAGGAACACGATTAGAACTGACAGGGTATGTTCCTTATCTAGGCTCTTGCCTCTGGAAAAGAAGGCCATGTTTATTAGATGGTTGAAGACTTCCTGAAGGTTGATGTTGGCTTGTGAACTTATTCCCTGTTTAGGAATTTAAAGGCAACAACATGTGGAGCAGAAAAACTAGTTATATAGCAAGGTTAGATCAAGACATTCTGTGGCTTTATCTCTGAGGTTTAACTTCATAAAGACACTCTTTATTCTGGGAGGAAGCCCAGAAAGACCTGAGGTTCTTGCTAGGAAACTTGCCAGATGCGTTCATCATAAAATGAATGAGATGTATTTTTAGACAATGCTGCTAAGTGAACCGTAATAGTTACCAGAGCCAGACCTCTAGACATCTACAACGTCGGCAGTTGCTGAGGGGAGCTTCATCCTAGAAACTAGAGGGGACAGATGGCACTTTTTGGGACCCCTACTTTTCCTGGTTACCATCCACAAACACACCTCTCCTCTATGTGCCTGCAATTCACATAGAGAAATATTCAAAGAGGGAAGGAGATGACTGGGCAACCTGCTAGCCAGGTGATGGGATTTCTTATCCAATATTATGACCAAAGATGAATATTTAAATTAGTTGATCTTACTAAACTTAAAGTGGATCAATCATTTGACAAAATTAGTTCTCCAACTTATCAACAAGTGGGTTTTGTGATGCTAACTAGACCAACAAAAGGTAAAATAATTATATTTCACCTGCTTGTCTAAGGTATGACATAAACATATACCTCAACTATTGTATGTACCTCTACTATAGATACACACACATACACACACAAATACATACTGAGCCAAGATCTTACCTAATTCACTCTTCCACTCATCTTTAGGCAATATTTTGTCAATCAGAAGCTTTCGAACTTAGAATTCATCCTTCTCTGAATTTAAAACAAGAGGCTCTCTTATTTGACAATGAGAATAGCAAAAGGAAATAATATTTGCCAGTTAAGAATGTTATAAAGTCATCAGATATTTTCTTCTAGGCCCAAATTATAAAACTCTCCTGCTCAAATGTATGTATGAATTTATATACGTGTGTATATGTATGTGTTTGTATACTTATATACTAAAATATTTTTTATTAAGGTATTTAATAAATAAACTTTAAAATTCTATATTCGAAGTTTAATGGAAAGAAAAGGGCACAGAATCTGGATACTGTGTCTTTCTCTCTCACGGGTAATGAACTTAAGACAAATAAAAAACAAGAGTAAAGAGTCAACATAAAATTGTACTATTCTGTACAATGTGCAATGTGCTTGTGTTCTTTCTGCTTCAGGTTTAGGTCCCGCAGAATGTAAATTATCGTTATTACATCTATACATATCTTTTGCTTTCTTTCGCATCCTAAAGCAATCACTAACAAGTGTTTACCTTGCTACAAATGCCTAAGTTCCCTGAGTTTCATTTCTTTTTTTTTTTTCCAGCATATTATGGGGGTACAGATGTTTAGGTTACGTTTGAGGCCCTAAGTTTCTTTTGTCCTCCTGTACTTAATGCTAAATAATTTTCCACAAATGTCATTTTTACTATGTTGCTCAACTCTAGTGTTTTCTTATATTATGGTTTTTAAATAAAAACTACTCAACCTCTCATGATTTTCCCTAACTGATCTCCCTATAGTTCTTTAGTCTTAAAAACATTATTTTCTGAAGACAGGTGCAGTCAGAAGCACAAGATGATCTACATTTGGTTCTTTTACCTCACTTCTTCCTATCTCTTACCTAAGAATGCTTCGGTATGCCCCAAATACTTGTTTCCATGTCTTTTCTCTGACAATATACTTTTCTGACAATTCTTTCCTGTTAAATACTGTAATATCAAACTAAAAATCTCAGCCTTCCTAGAAAGCTTTCTAATACTTTTTATAATAATCCTTTGCTTAGTTAATAATAAATCATCTCACTCTTAATATTCAGTTTGTTTTATATTTTTGTGCAGGTTTTTGTAAAGCTGTGTAATATCTTATTATCATTTCACAAATAATCTTTTTCACTAGAGACTTGACATTTTTTCTTATTGTTTGACTTTTGTCCCCCCCCAATTCATATGTTGAAGTCCTAATCCCCAGGACTTTAGGTCACACCTTTTAGGTTATTTGGAGACAGCATCGTTACAGAGATTATCAAGTTATAAGGAGATTATTAAGTTAGGCCCTAACATCAGATGTCCAATTATAAAGGGGGAAATACGGGGCAAACACTCACACAGGGAAAATGCCATGCGAAGGTGAAGGCAGTGATCTGAGTGACGCTTCTGCAAGGCAAGGAACATCTAAGATGGCCAGCAAACCACTAACAGCTTTGCAAGAGGCATGAAAGAGATTCTCTCAGAGTATCCAGAAGAAACCAATCCTGCCAACACTTTGATCTTGGTTTTCTAGCTTCCAGAACAGAGATGTATTGTCTTACAGTTCTGGAGGGTTATGGTAGGCCTAGAAAATTAATACATTTCTCAAAGAGGACAAAAAAGAAATCTGTCTATATCCGAAAACCATGCCGCTTACACAGGGCAAACAGCAGACATGCAAAAGCAGACTTTTGACTCATTTAAGTATTCAAATAGGCTAAGCTTTAATCTTATAAATAAATACAGAGAACAAAATTTGCTGACTTTCGATTTCTAAATCCAGTGAGTAGAAGAAAAAAAATTTTTATTTCACTGAAACAAAGTCTACATAAATGTATTACCTGCTATTTTTGGTTATAAAGTCTAATATATTATCGACCTTATTTGCATTTTCACAATATTTATGAGTTATGTGCATTCTTCTTACTGGAATATTTCATTTATTATCCTTTTAACAATGCAAAAGTTGATACAACTATTTTATTTTTATACATGTAAATAGGTATGTGCATTTTGTTTTATATTAGGACTTCAACTGATATTATTTGATACTTTGCATTTTTATAGCATAATTCTTATAAGAGCTGATACAATAAAAGGAATGCCTAACAAAAACTTTATATTAATCAAAAGTTTATATTGCTGTTGTTACTGCATAAAGAATTAAGGTGCCCATATTTTGCTTTAAAATGTTACAGATTTCCATATATAATCAAAAAGGATTTGGAGTCCTAAATATAGTTAAAAAGTTTAAACTTTATTATCCAATTACATATACACATAATTTTAATTCCTTAACATTTTTATAAAGAGAAGTACCTTTAATATATAAAGGACTTTAAGGGTTAAGACATACCAACTGATTTATTCTCCACTCTCTGCCAAAATTATAGCTCACACCTTTGCAAATGGCACATACAAACAAAAACAAGAATTCAACAAAGCTTTGGTATCTGAAATTTTTCATGAGTTAATAGTAGTTTTTGCAAACTACAGTGAGCCTATAAATTTCAATATGAACAGGTGTTTCTTCAGGTTAAAAGTATTATTTGATTAAAGGTAGCTTGATAAACAAAGATACTAAACTGAATGCCTTAATATTATATATACAGAAGCATTAAAGAATAGACAAAAAACACATTTTTGAAATGAAATGAACATGTATATTTACCTACATACCAAAGTAGCTGTGCAGAATACACAGCATACAGTTTGTCCTTGTCAATTTACATGAAGGCAACAAACTATGAATAGAAAAATGTGATTTTTCTTGTCATCTGAAATAATCCAAAGTTTTCATCGTAACTAAGAACTAAATTGTTCAGTTAGTAAGTGACTTTGATCAAAACAGATCTGCCCTTTATTGAATTTTATTTTCTTTGTGGCCCCTCCACCTTTAGCCTCGTTAGTATCAGTAACTTCTTCATGAACTAGAGAACGTTAGAACAAGTTCTCATATTCTCTATAATAGAAAATGAGAAAGAGAAAAAGAAAGGAAGGAAGGAAGGACAGGACAAAAGAAGGAAGAAAAATGAAGGAGGAGAAGGAGGAAGGAGGAGGAAGAATGAAGAAAGGAGACAGAGACAGAAAAGAAGAGAGAAAGAGGAAGGAAGGCAGCCTAACCCTTAAGATTTTTATTAAAATTGGCCTTGGTGTGTCTTTAGTCTGGAACTAAGTATGTACATATTTTTTTAACCTATGCCATATTTTAGAAGGCTTTTAATTTTTGCATGTTGTGCTCTTTTTCTTCTAAAATGTATTAATGAAATTTGAACACCAAATTATTTAGTGTATCATCAATTACACTGAATTCTGAACTCTTTGTATGCATTTACTAGAAATGTATATTAAAGACTTTGTGATTGTTTTTTTTCTTAAGGCTTGCACTTTGTTGTGACTATAGCCTATCTTTGATCATTTAAGGCTCCCTGATAAAGACAGCACTTTCTCACTATATGTTTTTCAATTGGGGTGCAAAATTGTTAAAATATACTGTCAATGCAGAGAGATAGGAACACTCATACACTGTTGGTGGGACCGCAAACTAGTACCACCTCTGTGGAAAGCAATATGGAGATACCTCAAAGAACTACCATTTGATCCAGCAATCCCATTACTGGGTATCTACCCAAAAGAACAAAAGACATTCTATAAAAAATACACCTACCCTAGAATTTTTTTTTTTTTTGAGACAGAGTCTCACTGTGTTGCCCAGGCTAGAGTGCCGTGGCATCATCCTAGCTCACAGCAACCTCAAACTCCTGGGCTCAAGCCATCCTCCTGCCTCAGTCTCCCGAGTAGCTGGGACTACAGGCATGCGCCACCACGCCCGGCTAATTTTTTCTATATACTTTTAGTTGTCC